>JAXIVJ010016669.1:0-28246 GCA_036785665.1 Chirona hameri | reverse complement strand
ACTATGGTGTTATCATTCAAATGGAATTTCCAGAAAAATGCATTAATTCATAAAGCTGCGATTGATACCAAAAATCACCTGGAAAAGCGTGTTCTTACTGGTCCTCGTTCATGTTGCGGGTGAAATTTTCCAAGATCGCCTTCAGCTACTTCAGGGTCCAGGGTTTGCGACTGACGACCTCATCCACGGCTTGAGGCCAGAAGTTGAAGTCCAGGCAAGTCAGATCCGGACTGTACGGTGGCCAATGATGCTGAATCCTGCGGGCGATCAGCCGATCGCCGAACTTCGACCTCAGGAACTGCATCACTGAGGGTGTGACGTGTGAAGGCGCGCCATCCTGCTGAAACCAGTGTCCTCTTGTTCATGTTCGTGCCCAAGCAATCCGAACAGGACACTGGTTTCAGCAGGCTGGCGCGCCTTCACACGTCACACCCTCAGTGATGCAGTTCCTGAGGTCGAAGTTCGGCGATCGGCTGATCTCCCGCAGGATTCAGCATCATTGGCCACCGCACAGTCCGGATCTGACTTGCCTGGACTTCAGCTTCTGGCCTCAAGCCGTAAATGAGGTCGTCAGTCGCAAGCCCTAGACCCTGCAGCAGCTGAAGGCGAGCGTGGAAAACTTTGCCCGAAACATGGACGAGGACCAGCTGAGGCGGATGGTGCGTCACATTCGACGACGAGCTGAGCTTTGCTGCGCGGAGGAGGGTCGACACTTTGAGCTCCTGTTGTAGAGGAACGCTAAACAAGAGATGAACTGCATTTGTATGTCAACAAATGACCCACCTTAGGCATTCCATTCATGTGCGTTTGTTGTGGTTAAATCTATAATATATGCCTGTGACTGTGGTTTACTTTATTTCATTCTCCAATGATCACCCGGTAGCATGAGTAATGTTTGTGTCTTAATTTTAATTCAATATTGAGGGGTTCCTGCCTTTATAGAGCACATATACGAGCACATATCGTATTCCTGAATATTTTCGGGCTAACAGCTGTTCTAGTTCAATGCTATAGACCAGTGGTTCCAAGCGTCAAGAGTATGGCTTCCCCTTTTTGATGACCAGAATGACTCGTTACGCCCTTTCCCATTGTGTGAAGCGCAGTTATCGGCTTCAAGCTATGCGGTACAGCGTATCATTCAGGCGTTTACTACTAGTGCCATCTAGGGACAGGAATATAAGTAGACATGTGCACCGTTGCTTAGTCTAAAGCAGTGGTTCCCAGCGTATAACAACACTTTAGACTGACTTACTAGTATGTAGGGGTAATCTATAACATTGATTCTGAAATAGGGGGTTATTACCCCATTTGGGGTAATGGAACCTTCAGGTGGAGGTAGTGGTGCTTGAACCACTAAATGAGAAGGTGGTGTACAATCTATGCACATATGTTACAGGCAATATGCAAACTCCGGCAGTTTCGAAACTGACTGGCTCAATTCAGTCAGTTTCGAAACTGCCTCAAAGCCTAAGAAGTCTGCAAACTGCCTGAAAATCCAGGCAGTTTCGAAATAGCCCGGCAGTATCAAAACTGCCTAGGTAGTTTCGAAACTGCCTGATGATGCACGACTCCAGCCTCTGCGCGGTCACGTGACGAGCCCAGCTTGGTGCTGCCGGTGATCAGGCGGTATCCATAGTCGATCTGAACAATGCACGCATGACTTAACCCGCCATTAACTGGGGGGGGGGACGTTTAACGCCCCTGATTAATTTTCGTAATAGCTCAAAAACCAATAGCGCTATCAACGTGAAACTTCGGGTACCTTCTTCCTCATCGATTTGACGTCTTCTGTGAAAAAATTAACCATTTTTTAAAACTAATTTCGAGTCATATCGAAATTAGCGACGTCACCACACACGAATTTTACACCAAAATCAGCTAAAATGTAACAGACCGTACAACTGACATGTAATGAGAAAAATGCAATCCAAAAAAACGTCAAAAGATGGCAAATGACAAGGGCTTCCATATGTCATCTCGGAAATGAGAAATTTTGGTTTTCGATACAAAATCAAAAACGTGTTTTTTTTGTGGGGGGATGCCCACAAAAAATCTTAGTTATTCAAAAAGCCGGAATATATGTCAGATAACCACATATGGTAAACTAACATACCGAATTTCAGATGATATCACCAATTTTGACTGACTTATGGCATCTAAAGTATGGGTAACTCATGATGTCATATTTAACAAGCGCAGCGGAGGGGGGGGGGGGGGGGGGGAATTTTTGTGCCCCCCCCCACATATTTCTCGTGAATAGCTCGACAACGAAGCGGAACAGGGCAGTGTTTTTTTTGCGAAACATTAACGCCAACTCAATAGCGGATGGTTCGACGGGAAAAAATCGAAATCGGTCGATACATTTTTGGGTAATATGGATTTTCAGTCCAAGATGGCGACCAGAATCGCGGTCGGCAAATCGATATCTTCTGAACCAACACTCGGATCGGAATAATTCAAACGCCATTAGGTAGACAATGTCAATGTTCATCCCTGCAAACAACTTTAAACACATTGTTGGTGATCTGTGACGTCACAGAGGTCAAATTCCCAAAATTGTGACATTTGGCCAGATGTGACATTCGTGACCTCGTTTGAACTTGAAGATATTGACCGAAGGTCAGGACAATTTCAAAAAATGTAGATCATCATAGCACCTATCTATTCTCTAAGTTTCATAATTTTAGCTTTCACACTTTCGGAGATCTTAGGAGGCACAAAAGTGCCCCCCCCCCCTCCACTGCGTGTTAGTGGCATACCCCTCTCCACGCGAGTGTTAAAATTGCCTTTTTGGCTTTTATTGACTCGATACTGAGACACAAATGGGACCACTGTATTTCTGAGACAAAACTGGTCTGAAAACATGCCTTTTTATTTAGATGTATCAATTTGAAATGTTTACCTTCAGTGACCTGAACTTGACCTGAACTTGACATTAACTTCACGTAAATGAAGTCAGGTGGCAAAATGACTATCACTATCGTATTCTACGTGAAAAATGACTCATACAACATATGTTGCATGACTTTTGTATATATTTTGAGCATAGTGACCTTTTGTGACCTGACCTTGACCTTGACCTTTGCCAACAATCTCACTTTGGCTCATACGAGATGCGCATCATACCTTTGGCAGCACTTTGGGTGATCATGGTTGTAATCGAAGGCTTTATATGGAAAGTATGGCCCATAAACTCAAATACGTAGTTTTTGACCTTTGACCTGACCGTGACATGCCATTTTACCCCTCTTTTTTTAGTATGCGTTAGACTCATCTAATTGAGAGCTTTCGATTGCCGCCTTTCACGACGAAAATTCATCAGGGCGTTTAACGCCCCCCCCCCCCCCCCCACCTCCAAGTCATGACGTTCTGCTGAAACCCCAGTCAATGCGGGTTAACAGGTGTCTACGCGGATGCCTCAAATGACAAAAATATCCGCTTGTGTTTGTGGATGAGACAGTAAGTATACTGCGAGTAGATAAACTAAATTTGCACACAATCTAGGTGACACTTCAACGACGTGCAGTGTCAAGAAAGGTCGCTAGGGTGTATGCTGTATAATGAACGGGATGGGAACAAAACCGGAACGGAGCGGGACGGGAACAAGTCAAGAATGAGACGGGAACGGGATGGGAATGTGACAGAAACTGGAACGGGAACGGAACGGGAACGGAACGGGAACGGAACGGGAACGGAACGGGAACGGAACGGGAACGGAACGGGAACGGAACGGGAACGGAACGGGAACGGAACGGGAACGGAACGGAAACGGAACGGAAACGGAACGGGAACGGAACGGGAACGGAACGGGAACGGAACGGGAACGGGAACGGAACGGGAACGGGAACGGGAACGGGAACGGGAACGGAACGGAACGGGAACGGAACGGGAACGGGAACGGGAACGGGAACGGGAACGGGAACGGAAACGGAAACGGAAACGGAAACGGAAACGGAAACGGAAACGGAAACGGAAACGGAAACGGAAACGGAAACGGAAACGGAAACGGGAACGGGAACGGGAACGGGAACGGGAACGGGAACGGAAAGGGGAAGGGGAAAGGGAAAGGGAAAGGGAAAGGGAAAGGGAAAGGGAAATGGGAAGGGGAAGGGTAAGGGGAAGGGGAAGGGGAAGGGGAAGGGGAAGGGGAAGGGGAAGGGGAAGGGGAAGGGGACGGGGATGGAATGGAATTAAATGGAATGGAATGGAATGGAATGGAATGGAATGGAATGGAAACGGAAACGGGAACGGGAACAGGAACGGGGATGGAACTGTAACGGGAACGGGAACGGGAACGGTGTGCAAGCTGTATGATCCTGATCATTTGGATTCATTTTCACAGTTACTACTTAACATCCTAACATTCTAACTGGTAGCGTTATTATGTCATATATTCTAGCATCCACAGATTCCGGCATTTTAGCATCACTATTCCTTCAGCAGATCCGCTTGTCATCTTGGCAGACTGGGACGGCAAAACGCTCACAGAAATACATGGTGTTGTTCTTTGCCAACAGATAGATTGGATGTGTTTGAATGACCAAGCAATACAATAATAGGTGGAATCGTTCATAATTTGAAAATGTAGAAAATATTATATTAAGCGTAACTGACACAGAATCCAATACAAGATCGAAACACTTCTGGCGGCACCCAGTACGCGAATAATACATTTCAATCGATACCCTTTCGTATTAAAAGGTTTCAATGAATGTTTTTCACTTTTCAAGGAATGTTTTTGCACTGCCGGTCACATGAACTTCAACTATTATACTATTAACTGCAGCGTCTTACCTTACTTACTGTAATGATGTAGGTATCTGACCACGAATGGCCGCTTCCTCACCATGTGCTAAAGCGCCATCCGTTTCAGTTGACTAATGTGATGTTCTCCACATTGCTTGAGCAGATTCGAAACGGCCTAGGCGGTTTTGAAACTGCCTAGGTAGTTTAAAAACTTCCTGACGCTCTGGTAAATACCATATTGCCTAGGCAGTTTCAACACTGCCTGGAATTTCAGGCATTTTGCAAACTGCTTGGCAATTTCAGGCAGTTTGCAAAATTAATGTTTTTTTAGGCAGTTTCGAAACTGCCTGGGCCGGCCAGGCAGTTTCGAAACTGCCTGAGTTTTCATATTGCCTGTACCATATGCTATACATCTCAGTTTCTATTTAACTGTCACTGCTTTATCGCAGAGAGCATCAACACCAATCAATGCTAAAAGTTGTTCCGCTTTTTGTTACGGTTTACGTGTTGCTATACGCTGGGAACCACTGCTTCCGACTAAGCAACAGCACACATGCATACGTATATTCATGCCCCTAGATGGCACTAGTAGTAAACGCCTGAAGGGTATGCTGTACCGCATAGCTTGAAGCCGAGAAGTGCTGCTTGCGATTTTGTTTTACTCTCAGCGAATCGCTCACGACTTATCAACTCCCATTTTCTCCACAACAGTCAGTCAAATCTTATTTTCCCAGAAAACTCAAATCATAGCCTTTCCTAGCGAACCTCATTACAGCTGTTCCGCTGCGAACGATAAACAACGCCCCCCCCCCCCCCGTGCGGTCTGGAATGCCCATTACTTCCCGAAGTTCTCCGCCGAAAAAAACGTTCCCGTTTCGTCGCCAATTCGCCTCGTGCCTGGTAGACTGTGGGTATGCCGCTCACGGATATTGTGTTGTTCTGACCTAACAGCGGTCGGTTCGCTCGAGTCCGGTCGGGCCGGGAACTCTAATATTTGGGAACTGAGACACACTGGCAGCGCTGTGCCGCTTTGTACTGATAAGGATCGGCGGTCTGCCAGTGGCGCATTGCGACGTAGCGATACAAGTTTCGGTTCTTTGGGATGTTGCCTTGCTTCACAAGCTCATGCCCAATACAGTACTGGGCGTGATGTTTTCAGTATACACAATCCACGGTTTGTGTTGCTTCGAGATGACAAAAATCGTGAATCTATCTGAGGAATGTCTTGGAACATAAAAGGATACAATAGTTTTCGATACCTTGTTGCAGTCTTCTGGATTCAATAAATATTTGTCATCCGTCAAATAGCCGAAAATATACTTCGATATCAATGGTTCAAATTGATAGTCATGCCGAACTGTGCTGTCAGTAATATTTTGGCAAGGATTGCACCTTACTGGTAGTAACATGGCAAGAACAGACCGAGAGCGGAAAGGGACTGTGATGTACGAAAGACGTTTTTCCTTCGGTGATATTGATTGATATTCCCCACAACAGAGCGCTGTGTCATATTGAGAAGAGCGATATCTGCTGAGATTCCCGAACCGTATCTTTAAACTACATCAAATTTGTGGATATAGAACGACAAATCAGAATGGTAGAAGATCAAACTGGCAGCAAAACGACAAATTATGTCAAGCAAGAAATACCTTTAGATTCTTTTTTTTTAAATGTCCGCTCAAGTTTCGTTTGAGCCCAGTCGTTTGTCGGCCACCTCGCTGACAATAACAGTCTAACATTGACGAAGTTTAACCATCGAACAGCGCGGCCGGACCGTGCCGGGCCGATAGCAGAGATGTCTGCAGTCCGGTACACAGCGCGGGCCGTCTGCTATGTGTCGTCTGCGCCCTGTCAGCACAGCAAACATGCCGGCGCCCTCCACTCGGAGGCCAACTTCCCGGCACAGTTATCATTGCAAACAAGATGGTTCTCCGAGGTATCAGCTGCTGACGGTGAAGCATTATACGAGCATATATGGCTTGGGCCGAACCATCAGCGGACAGAGATCAGAAGATGTGTGTATTACAAAGTCACCGCTGGGAATAAAGACCGCTGTGGTGTCATTTGCAGTGTTATGATTATTTTGGTTTCAGCGAAACCAAACTGAAAAACTAAACCTCGCCCAATGACACTGGAAGTCGATGGGTATGTGCACGCTTAATGTCCCAGCGTGACCGGTGCTGTCCCCAGAACCATGCTGGCGTCTGCCGGCCGCGGGGGAGCGGGTTTGTTTGGCCGTCCCGGCACCATCAGTGTGCGCGAGGCACGCTCCATTCCAGTTATAAATGCGCCGTTTCCGGTGGCTGGCGGCGAGCGGTAATCGCGCGCCGCATCCGCCTAATTTATGGTCCCATCGGGGTCCGGGAACGGCGGTAAACGCCTGTGTGAGGGACCGTATACACGGTGCTCATTCCGAGAGGAGTGTCCTCGGAGGCTGCCAGGCCCGGCCAGCGGTAGGCGAGCCATGTCGTCGACCATCTATCCGGTGAGAGTTATAGGGATCAGCGCGCCAGTCACCGGGAGGCCTCACCGGGCGCTAATAGGATTAATCTGCAGCGCCACTAGCGGTCCATTGTAGGTCGGCGTACACCGAGGCCGAGAGTGGGCGAGAATAGCCATTGATTGGACGGCCGCAGCTGAGGCGGTGACAGTATCGACGATGCAGAGAGTGAGGCAGAAAGGCCAAGTCGTGTGCCGGCGACTTGGCCGACTAGGTCACCAGTCTTATTTAACAGTCTGGTATTCCGTCCGTAAACCGTTCCTAAAATGATGCAAAATGTGTTTATTTTTTTTAACGCGGTATCAAAAGTATGATTAACTGAAACCATTGCTAGGATGTGTGTGTGTTGAATGATTTCGTTCGAGTGTGGGATCTAAGAGGACGCAACACCCACACTTGCCTTTTAATATAGCCTACCCAAATTCCTCCACATGTGTTGTTGCTGCTTATCCGTGATCTAGATGCTGATATAACTGTCCAGATTTTAGAGTATATATCTGACAGTTTGGTGCCTTTATTCAGACTGCCGCCAGGAAGCTTCACTCTAGATAAAACACACCGAATCTAAAAGCCAGAAATTGAGCTCGGAACGTCTTAATCAAAGGATCATTAAACATCCAACCAAAGGAACCTTTTCAAAGTTTATCAAAGTCAATGCTTCCTAAAAGTATATAGGTTGACTTCTCTTATAAACCAAGTCCTTTAAAGTCTTGTTTTCTATTCTCTTCCAGAGTTTCTTTTGTTTCGAAGCGGCACGTGTTGAATTCAAGTTTGCGACGATTTTTTTTTTGTATCAAGACTCCCTTGTTTGTAAGGCTGCACGACGCGCGTGTGTGTTTGCTTCCTCCAGCTTTCAGCCCAGTGGCCGGTATTTTCGCGGCTGCCCGTATCAGACCAGAGGCCAGTCACTTGCTGGCTCTCATTTCCGTGGCTTCTGACAGCAAGGCACACATTATTATACAAACCCCGGTTTTACGTCCAACCCAATGGACCTCCTGCTACGGACCTCCATTTGCATCAGACCCCGAGGTGGTCTGATGCCTCATCGCTCAGAAGCACCGCTGAGAAGTGGCTCTAAAACAGTAATTCTCATATTTTCCGACTATATACTGCCAAGGGTGGGTAAAGTTCCATGCACAATAGCATATTTCTGACACCAGAGAAGTCCTTCCTCCACAGAGAAATTCTGATGTGATACACATAAGCGCACAGACAAAAAGTCGACTTTGCATATTAATAAAATACCAGGTCATACAGCTACGAACTATCTATGAAGGACTAAGGTCCCGATGTCATTGACAGTCCCGTAGAAGACAATTTGAAGCACACATTTCATTTAACGTCTTTCTGGGATTAATCAAATTAACGAAAAAGTATGTACGCAAATGTAAGCACCCCTAAAAACGATACAAAATTATGTGTCCTTCAATATCCCACAGACTGTAAGCATCACGAGTGTCGACACAGAAATTACAGCCAGCGACATTTGAGACTACCGATGACACCAGTCGGTAAACTGTGGTGTCTGTGGTGTCATCGGTAAACTTCACCTCTTCACTACCTCTGACCTCCGATGAAACCAGAGGTCTGGTGTCATCGGTAAACTTCACCTCTTCACTACCTCTGACCTCCGATGAAACCAGACCTCCGGTGTCATCGGTAAACTTCACCTCTTCACTACCTCTGACCTCCGATGAAACCAGACCTCCGGTATCATCGGTAAACTTCACCTCTTCACTTCCTCTGACCTCCGATGACACCAGACATCCGGTGTCATCGGTAAACTTCACCTCTTCACTACCTCTGACCTCCGATGAAACCAGACGTCCGGTGTCATCGGTGGCGACATTTCAAGATGCTCTGTTTTATTCCAATGGTATTTTACGTCAGATTTTCATCACTCTCTGCTCATCACTGCCATACCCAGGAAACAAATAATTTGACAATATACATAGATAGCTTACAAAGGGCCAACCAGACCAAGACAGCCAGACGACGTTAATTATGAGCGAGCACTAAGCGATCGCTCGTCCTTCCGGGGAGAAGAATGCAAATCTGAATATGAGCGGCCTGGCCCCACCCGGCCAGTGACGACGCTTTTGAGAAGCTCATATCTCTGCAACCGCACGTACGATTGACAAGCGGGCTTCTTTGCTGAGTAGCCCCATCTATCCTACTCTGTTTGAGACCAGTGCCGACTCACGTGGGTGACTACCACTGCGCTTGGCGCGTGCCGCGTGTGAGGGGATCGAATAGTATTTTTTTCTTTCGCAAAAACTACGCAACGGCTGGTCCGATTGTGTTCAAATTTGGTGTGTGGTTAGGAAACCCTCTGCCGCCGTCTTTCCACATGGCAGGGATGGGGTGCCTCTGCACGTGCACACCCGTATTCTATATCTCAGGAACGGCTGAGCCGATTGTGTTTAAACTTGGTGTGTGGTTGGGACCTCTCAGGACTCAGCCGCCAGTTTCCCACAAGTCAGGGGTGGGGTGCCTCTGCACGTGCGCACGTGCACACCCCTATTTTATTTATCAAGAATGGCTGAGCCGATTGTGTTCAAATTTGGTGTGTGGTTAGGGACCTCTCAGCCGCCACTTTCCCTCAAGTCAGGGGTTGGGTGCCTCTTCACGTGCGCACGTGCGCACCCTTTTTTGTATCTCAAAAACTACTTACCGATCCAGTTGAAATTCACTATACACTAAAAGGCCTGCAATTTATATGGTCATTTATTTATATAACCATTTATTTATATAGCATTTATTTATATAGCCAGCTAATATATATAGCCAGCCAAGACGTTCGATACCCATTTGCCGGTCGGATTTAAGTATTTATTTTAATACAACATTTATTTATATAGACAGCTAATTTATAGCCAGCCAATTCGTTCGCTGCCCATTTTCCGGTCCGATTTATATGTTGTGAAAGCGATTTGGACAAAACTGCAAGGCAAACTTAACCCGCGCACTGCAGGGGGGGGGGGGGATTTCCGCCCCCCCCTCTGGTTTTTCAAAGATAGTGAAAAAAACGGCGGCGCGCAGCCGCCGGGTTTTGGCACACCTGTTAGGACATCAATTGCGCACACTTTGAAGAAAAAAAATAACCTCGGGTCATCTCAGGTCAGGTCACCAGACCAGGTCAAGTGACCCCACCTCCAAAAATGTTTGCAGTTGTGCCAAAGCCAGAGTTTTTCACCGATCAGTTTGAAACTTACAGAATGTAATGAGGGCATAAGTTCTTACAATTCGGTTATCTCGGAATTTTGATATCGGTGACTTAAGGTCAGGTCAATTTCGTAACCTCCCCATAATAAGTAAATGGGGGAAATATACAAATGCTTTCTATTTCAAGGATATGCATGATATTAGTCCAATTACTTCTGGATCATGTTATTATAGGATATTCTTGATGATCCAAGAGTAATTTTTGTTCAGTGATCCTTATTGGGTCATTTGAGGTCATGCGAGGTCACAATTACTTTTTTGCCAATAACTCCCGACATAATGAATATAGAGAAGTAAAACAGACATCAATGTGTTTGTCTCGTCGAGATACGTCTTCCCATATGCAACATACCCTACTTGGGTCAACACTTGACTTTGACCTGAGGTCAAATTATTAAGTTGACTTAACAAGGTCACCATGTATATCATTCAAAGCGCCTTGACAAGATAAACACAATGGCGTAAACAGTTTTCCGTTATCTTTATTAAGTAAAAAGTTAATAGCAAACACGATTTAGCAAAACAAAACGGATTTTTTTATTTTTGACTTCTGGAGCCTCAAATATTGACCTGAGATCAAATCTGAGGACACCTCAGCGATTGTAAATTTCACTGACTGGCGTTTGCTTTTTTCCGTTTGTTTCTAACTAGCATTATTTCTGAGATATATGGGAATTTCTGGAGCGATGTCCTAAAACAGGAAAAAACGGGAAAATTTGACCTTTGATGACCTCTGGTGACTTCAATTGTGACCTGACCTAAAAAAACTGAAATACTTTCGATAGAACATGAATCAAGCTATCAAATGCCCTTTTCTGCTTCTCGCTACGTAGCGTAGTTTTCGAGATCTCAAGGGGGGGCGGAAATCAACCCATTGCAGTTCGTGTTCGGCGCAAAGCTCCTGCAGTGCGCGGGTTAAGATATAAACACTAAACGACTGACACATTACTGCATACAACTTGACATGTGCTAAGCAAAACCATTGTCGTTTCTGTTTTCGTTTTTCTCCCTCACGGTCTCTGCACAGTTTAGCCGTTTAATATTTGATATCCCGTTTTAGAAAAAGTCCGGGCGCCTGCCGGAATCGAACCCGCTTCACTCACTTAGTGATCAGAGATACTACCCACTGCACCACCGACGGGTACTGCTGAGCGTTCATTGTTAAAGTGCTAATAGTTATTTTACGTTTGTATTCCTCATAACTTAACTATTAGCCGGTGGCGGAATATTTTGGGTGGATAGCATAGGACACATTTATTTATATAGCCAGCTAGTATATATAGCCAGCCAATTAATTCGCTGCCCATTTCCCGGTCCGATTTATATGTTATGAAAGGCGCCCGCTGTCGGCCATGGGAAACTATCACGCTCGCCGGCCAAGGTCACCAGCCGCGTGTGTGTCTCAAGTCTCAGCCAGCGCTTCTGGCGGCAGCCGGCAAACTAACCCGTGCCGTCGCCGCCGCCGCCGCCCGGCGATGCCGCGTCTTAGAGTCAGAAATTATTCATGTTTGTCTTCATCATAAGTTATCTATTAGATAGAAGCGAATTATTTTGGGTGGATATTGGTCAGTAAAGACGGTGCTATCTGAGTGTATATTTGTTGTTCTTATTAAAACTCGTCTTCGTGTTATCCTTTACGGTGTTGGGAAGAATAGCAAGAATAGTCAACACATATTGCAAAAAATATTGCAACGCCTGACAACATGCCTAAATATTACTCAAACAGCTTTGTGTTACAGATATAATTCAAAGAGGGTACCTTCGCCTGCAAAGTGGTGAAGTCTCAGCGTTCTATGTCCAACTATTTCCGTAGTCACATTAAACCGTAGTTTAGTTGGTTCCATGTCAACGGAACCAGGACAACTGAACCAGTGACAACTGAATCAGTGACAACTGAACCAGTGACAACTGAACCAGGGACAACTGAACCAGTGACAACTGAACCAGAGACAATTGAACCAGATTTAACTGAACCTGGGACAACTGAACCAGTGGCAACTGAATCAAAGACAACTGAACCAGGATAACTGAACCAGATACAACTGAATCAGTGACAACTGAACCAGTGACAACTGAACCAGGGACAATTGAACCAGTGACAACTGAACCAGTGACAACTGAACCAGTGACAACTGAACCAGTGACAACTGAACCAGGGACAAGTGAACCAGTGACAACTGAACCAGGGACAACTGAACCAGTGACAACTGAACCAGCGACAAATGAACCAGGGCAACTAAACCGGCGAAAACTGAACCAGTGACAATTGAACTAGTGATAACTGAACTAGTGACCAGCCACACCGCCACCGACTCTAGTCACACCGTCCCCGACTCCAGTCACACCACCCCAGCACTGTCACCGACTTCAGTAACACCGCTATCGACTCCAGTCACACCGCCACCGACTCCAGTTACACCACCACCGACTGCAGTCACACCGCCACCGACTCCAGTCACACCACCCAGTCACACAGCCACTGACTCCAGTCACACCGCCATCCACTCCAGTCACACCACCCAGTCCGCGCCCGCTCGGCAATGAAGCATGCAGCGCTCAGGACGTACTCCCTTTTGGCGGATTTGAGAAAGGAGATCATGCACAATTTAATACAACTTCATTTTTATGTTGGCATGCATTGAGGCCTGACAATTTTTCTGGAGGATTAAAGGGATTATACGGGTTTCTGTCCTGAAAGTAAATGCACTCTTTTGCAGTTGTATGAGCTTGAAACACGTTTAAAACATATAACAGGGACCTCAATGCTCATTTAGTCCATTATTTCAGAAATTATCAGCGTTAAAACTTGGGCGTTTTTCGAGACTAGTGTCAGATAACGAGTACTTGATCGGCACTACTGTCCACCACTTTTATCTTAAAATCAATTTGAGAGTTTTTAATTATCTGCAAGTCCTACACTTGATCACAACATTATTATGCAATTCAAAACTGACGGGACTTTGTATTACTACACACTGTTCGTTGAGGTTTTGTGTTTTTGTGGCTTTCTTTTCTCTGGCCTTTAGCGTTGATAATTTGGTGGTGACGTATTCATTTTTTGGCATGAAAATTCATGAAAAATATAGAATTTTATGGGAAAACTAGGTAACTGCTGCTGTCGTTGGAACAAAACAAGTTTATTATCTTTCAAATATTGCTTATTTTACCGGAAATATGCCATACGTGAGGTGTTTTTATTAGCATAAAAGAGATGACTGGCTCTGCCTCAGCCGGTCCTGCAGAAAATACGCGGTGGCATCACCGCGCACTTTGGAATGTCCTTACGTGCAGAAGAGGTCATTTCCAGAAAAATGTGGCTACCGTGGGACTTCTACCACCTTTATAAGTACGTTTTTCTATGTAACTCAATTATTCTGGGACAAACCCGTATAATCCCTTTAAAAGAACTAAAATGACTATGTGTTACTACCACGTGTGTTCCCTTACCGTTTCATATTTCAAACCTGTTTTACCTTTACCAGAGCGCGCCCGCTCGGTCATCGCCCAAACAGGCGTTTTACTGGTATATAGGTTTATATGACTCGCATGATTACCGAGCGGGCGCGAAGCACCCGTGAGGTTTCCCGTCAACTTACTAGAAAAATTTACATTTTACCCGGTCCGAACCGGCCCGAACCGGCCCGAACCGGCCGTACAGACGCTTTTCGGAAGATAATAACTTTGCAACCACTGCTCCGATTGAGATCGGGTTTTCACCATTGGATAGGACCATAAAATAATCAATTTTGATTTTTGTATGGTGCGTTCTAATAGGGGTTGTACCACAGCGCGTGGAACATGCAAACGTAGAAATGAACAAAAATCATTTGTGATACAAAATGGCTTGATTTATCTAAGCATTAACGTATACGATGAAGCATGCAGCGCTCAAGACGTACACCATTTGGCGTATTTGAGAAAGGAGATCATGACAAATGTAACACAACCTTTTTTGTACGTAGTTTGTCCCAGGGAATCAACAGATACCGCTCGGTTACCCCCGGTTTTGGTTTTACTGGTTTAGATGGGAGATATTGTCCGATGCAAATTTTAGTTTTGCTTGACATTACAAAGTTGCCCGAGGCTGTAACTCGAAAACCATTTGACAGACGAGGCTGAAAAGTTCACAGCGTGAATCAACAGCCCAGATAACCCCAGACACGTAGTTTGATCGAAATATGAGTTGTAGTGTGTAATTTATAGATTGTTTTGGTCAATCTGTTCTGGAATGCCCCAATTGCCCCTCCCCACCCCCAACGAAAAATCGGTAGCCAAATGCATATTCTCCCCCTCCACTGTTCCGGAAGGTTGTGATTTTTGTTCCCGGAAGGCGAGATTTACCCCCCTTCCCCGCTCAACGAAACTTTCGTGCTGACGACCCGACGCCCCCCGCTAAAAGACCTTTCCCGCTGACGATCCGACGCCACCCCCCCCCCCCCCCCTGCTCAACGACTCTGCGCTGACGACCCGACGCCACCCCCCACCGGGCAACAACTTTTCGCTAACGAAACGGAGCGAATTTGCCCCCCCCCCCCTCCCCCAACTCGAAACCTAGATCCGCCACTGCACACCGCCACCGACTCCAGTGGCGGTTCAGTCACTGTTCAGTCACAGTGGCGGTTCAGTCACTGTTCAGTCACAGTGGCTGTTCAGGTCACTGTTCAGTCACAGTGGCTGTTCAGTCACTGTTCAGTCACAGTGGCGGTTCAGTCACTGTTCAGTCACAGTGGCGGTTCAGTCACTGTTCAGTCACAGTGGCTGTTCAGTCACTGTTCAGTCACAGTGGCGGTTCAGTCACTGTTCAGTCACAGTGGCGGTTCAGTCACTGTTCAGTCACAGTGGCGGTTCAGTCACTGTTCAGTCACAGTGGCGGTTCAGTCACTGTTCAGTCACAGTGGCGGTTCAGGTCACTGTTCAGTCACAGTGGCTGTTCAGTCACTGTTCAGTCACAGTGGCTGTTCAGTCACTGTTCAGTCACAGTGGCGGTTCAGTCACTGTTCAGTCACAGTGGCTGTTCAGGTCACTCACTGGCTCAGTTGTCCCTGCTGCAGTCGTCTTTGGTTCAGTTGTCCCTGGTTCAATTGTCACTGGTTTAGTTGTCACTGGTTCAGTTGTCACTGGTTCAGTTGTCCCTGGTTCAGTTATCACTGGTTCAGTTGTTACTGGTTCAGTTGTCACTGGTTCAGTTGTCACTTGCTCAGCTGTCACTGGTTCAGTTGTCCCTGGTTCAGTTGTCCTTGGTTCAGTTGTCCCTGGTTCAGTTGTCCTGGTTCAGTTGTCACTGGTGCAGTTGTTCTGGTTCAGTTGTCCCTGGTTCAGTTGTCCCTGGTTCAGTTGCCACTGGTTCAGTTGTCACTGGTCCAGTTGTACCTGGTTCAGTTGCCACTAGTTCAGTTGTCCCTGGCTCAGCTTTGCTGGTTCAGTTGTCACTGGCTCCGTTGTCACTAGTTCAGTTGACCATGTACCAGTTTAGTTGACCCCAAAGCAATCTCAGTCGTGCATGACCCCGCTTAGCAGTTAATTTACATTCACAATTCAATATTTATGCAGCTCTACCATTCGCTCTACGGATAGCAGCAGTTAGGTAATCATCTAGACGTAGCACTCCGTCGTCCAGTTCCAAAACTGCAGAGCAGCAGATGATAAATGGGACATAGGTTTGTATAAGACAAACTCGTGTGGACAAGGCGTCTATCAAAAGTCTACAGACTGCCCTTTCCTCAACAGCGAAGCAGTGAATGGCCGTACAAGAGCACATTCGACGCTCAGCATATTCAACGAAGTTTTTGATCAGTCGGATCAGTTGTTTCCATATACTAAATGACCATGCTGGTTGCCAGGTCAAAGTTGTGCTATAGGGCCACTTCGGTGTTTGTTCAGTTGTCGAATACCTTTCCGCGTGGATAAATAAATTCCCTCGAATCGATAGCGTCTGGTGTTCGCACCACCGTTCGTCAACCCGACGCTGTGTGGGCCGTCTGACGCTGAACGAATTCTGAATCACTGCTGGCACCAATTGTGTGTCTGCGTTTTCCCGAACAATCAGGTGACTGTACTGTCAGAACTAAGAAATAGTTCTGTAATATGGACTAAAACTAGTCATGCCTTGTCATGGCGATGTTTCATTTCTGCATCGAAGTCATCTTAAAATTGAATGGAAATGTCTGGAATTGCATAGAGTTGAATGGAGTGTCACGTGAAAATCGAAACGGCACAACAATGGTTCGTGGAAAGCAGTCTCAAGATCGATCCGACCAGGACGATCTTGTTGCGTTGATCGCAGCAGCGATGAGATCTGCCTGATTTGTGTCGCTGTGATACAACCATCCACCGGTGCCAAAGTTTTAGGTGTCATTGTACAAACACCTAAATATATATAGAGACAATGACTTATCATTGACATATCTTATCACTTTGATCATGCGTCGATGTTACGCGACTATGACCTATGACCTATGACCTATGCCTCTCTAAATACACCCATAAACCATCTGAAAGTGTGACAAAAGATCGTCGAAATGATGATGTCTCCTCACATCATGGCCTCCTCTAACATGTTAACTGGGGGGGGGGGACTGCGGCCCCCAGTGAAGCCACCATCCCCCCCCAGTCGAGGCAAAATCGCATAATTGGGGGGGGGGGGCACCTATTTGTCATCGGATGTATATACAAAACGACATCGGCGGAGTAAACCAATCTTAAATACACGCAAGTTTTAACGAGAGCGATAAAATAAGTAAATAAAACTAAGATAATAATTTATGGCAAATATCGCTTCAGTTTTGGCGCAGAAAAGACAATTCCGACCAGTGTCTGGACAATGAGCAAACGCTATTTGGTGGCAATCGGCACAGTGGAAGGATAAGTTTGTTTCCTTTCCCAGGGACCTGGGTTCAAATCCTTCGACGGGCCTCTGAAAAGTTTCCGGCCCCCAATACCCCTCGGCACCGGGTGAGAGTTCCAATTATTGCCTTAGTTCCAAGATAATGTAGTGCTTAGTCCACAAATGAAACCAAACCAAAGAAGTACTTTCGTATGTCACGACCGGTTGAGGGCCTGAGGTGGCCCTCAGCCGGTTAGGGGCCTTGGGCCTGAATAGGCCTCTGGCAGGTCTTGCTAGGATCTTAAGCTGGTCTGAAAGGTTCCACGGTCAGCCTGGGAGTGCCCTCGGTCGGTATGAGAGGGCAGGCAACCGCCCTAAGAAGGCCCTCGGCCGGTCTGAGAGGGTATTATTTGTATACCCTCTCAGGCGGGTATGGACCCCTCCAGGCGGCCGGAGGGGTCCATCGGTCGTCTGAGATACCCCAGGCTAATCTGAGTTGATATTTGCCAGATCTGAGAGCGTTTGATGCCCATCAGAGCAGCTCGGTCGATCTAAGGGGGCCCTCGGCCGCTCTGAGAAGCCCAGGTCAGATTTGAGAGGGACCCCTCTTAGGTCTGAAGAGGGAGATTCTGCACTCTAAGAGGACCCTCAAACAGTCTGATGGGGCCTTTGACTGACTGGTCTGATAATACCCTATGCAGGTCTGGAGGGCACATGACAGGCCTGAGATGGCCCTCCGCCGGTCTGAGAGGGCACCGTGCCGGGCCGAGAGGAGCCTTGACAGGCCTGATGGAGACCCTTCCAATCGTTTTTTATTCGTTTTCCGACGGTCCCTCTTGAGTGTTTATGGGAGCAAAGCATATTGTTTGCCTCACGAACTTCTTGAGAGGGACAGCTGCTCCCCTTTCCCCCTCGGCTCTTCCATCACCCCGGGTTCGATCCACGGCATTTAACCGGTTGAGCCTAAGAGACAGTGTGTCTCAGACCCATAGCTGCAATTATTTCCCCAGCTCTTGACCCAGTTTCCCGAGCTCGGCAGGGCCTCGAGATTTCCACGCCTTGCTATGGAGGTCTAACGAACGCCTCCTCGACAAATGGCGCAGCGCCGCAGTTAAGGTCCCCAGAAGTCATGAAAGGTAAAATTTGGCATCTTGTGGACTCTGCCCCAGCGCCTTTTTATCGCTTCGGGGACTAAGATCGCAGGAAATAAACAGAAAAAAATATAATTCTTGGAAAAGTGTCCCCATTTAAGAACACCCCAATAGTTTAGCTTTAGGAAGTCACTAAAAGGTTATGCTGGCTATTTGCTAAATAACAGTTTTTGTTTAATAATTCTTTACATAATAAAGATGACAATGATCTTGATCTTGAGATGACATCATCGTGTTTTGCTCATCAAGATGCTTTCAGGCACACCAAGCATGACCGGGTTTGGTCAATCAAAACTTATATTTCAGGTCAAGGTCATGTGATGACCCGGGTGGGTCATGTTGCATATTGCGAAACGCGTCTGGACGATACAAACAATGCAATTTACAGTTTTATTAGCAATCAATGACAACATTCAATGCAAGTTCCTAAACAAACAGACGTTTCGACAAACAGGGTGTCTTTGTCAGTGTAAATTATCAATATTTAAATTCTAAAGACATACGACATTAGACACAAAGACATTAATACAAAGTCAAGCAATCACAATCAGCTTTAGGCAAACTAAGAGAAACATTACTTGCGTATTGATCATTTTTTGTTTCGTTATAACACGTTCCTAGTTTTGACACGTCCCTTCCATTTGGACATCTCCTAAAACTGAACCACAATGCACAGCGACAGGGTGGCAGTGTTCATTTTACGTCTTCCTCTTCAATGGATTTTGTTTGCAATGCAAAGGAAGATGTAAAATAAACACTGTCGCCCTGTCGGTGTGCAGTGTGCATTGCGGTTCAGTTTTAGGAGATGTTCAAATGGAAGGGACGTGTCTAAACTAGCAACGTGTTATTACGGTAAAGGGCTTGCTCGTCCTTCCGTGGTATATGGGAAAACAATATGATTATGAGCAGCCCGACCCGGCCCGACCCGGCCCGTGGCGACGCTTTTGAGAAGCTCATATCTCTGCAACCACACGTCTGATTGACAAGCGAACTTCTTTGCTGAGCAGCCCCATCCAATCTACCCTGTTTAAGACCAGTACTGACTCATGTGGGTGACTACCACTGCGCGTGGCGCGTGCCGCGTGAGGGGTGTTGAAAAGAGTTTCTCGCAAAAACTCTGCAACGGCTGAGCCGATTGTGTGCAAATTTGGTGTGTGATTAGGGACCTCTCAGCCGCCACTTTCCCACAAGTCAGGATGGGGTGCCTCTGCACGTGCGAACGTGCACACCCCTATTATATATATCAGGAACGGCTGAGCCGATTGTGTTTACATCTGGTGTGTGGTTAGGGACTTCTCAGCCGCCACTTTCCCACAAGTCAGGGGTGGGGTGACTGCACGTGCGCACGCGCACACCCCTATCCTATATCTCGGGAACGGCTGAGCCGATTGTGTTCAAATTTAGTGTGTGGTTAGGGACCTTTCGTCCGCCAGTTTCCCACACGTCATGTGTGGGGTGCCTCTGCATGTGCGCACGTGCGCACGTGCACACCCCTATTTTGTATCTCAGGAACTGCCCAGCCGATTGTGTTCGAATTTGGCGAGTGGTTAGGGCCCTCTCAGCCGCCGCCTTTCCACAAGTCAGGGGTGGGGTGTCTGCACGTGCGCACGTGCACATCCCTATTATGTATCTCAGGAACGGCTGAGCCGATTGTGTTCAAATTTGGTCTGTGGTTAGGGACCTCTCAGCCCCCACTTCCACACAAGTCAAGTGTGGGTGCCTCTGCACGTGCGCACGTGCGAACCTTTTTTGTATATCAGTAAATACTTGCCCGATCGAGTTGTCTAATGTCTTTAGAATTTAAATATTGATAGTTTACACTGACGAAGACACCCTGCTTGTCGAAACGTCTGTTTGTTTAGGAACTTACATTGAATGTTGTCATTGATTGCGAATAAAACTATCATGTCTGATACATTACAAAGTATTTTACGCCACTTAAAACTTTTTCGAAGGTGGGTTTACCTGCCTCTTGATCTGAAGCCGTGACCTAAAATTACCTTTAGTCAACAATTTCAGAGAGGTTGCGCTTTGATTCATTGATCAGTGATTAGGTGGAAGCAAGAATTGCGGGTCACCCGCACCACCGTTTTCTCGTCATTTCCGGAAGAAAAAAAACTTGTTGTTGAGGTCTTCAAACATTCCACCAGCAGGGTGCGGGCTATGTCAGTTCGAGTACCCACCTCCTTAAATATCGGTTTCCTTGCCTCAGTTGCATTACTCCAATTACCTCTACGCTGTGTCATGCATACTTTCCACAAGTCAGGTGTGTGCATACTTTTATAATTAATCATCATACTTTAATACTTTTATAATTAATCATCACCACTTTATCATCACTCTCATTTAGGTGACGTAACTAGGTATATTCAATTAACCAATTCAATTAATGGCAGTTAAATATTCATACAAATTAAATGGACTTGTGCATACAAATGCACGTACGTCTACTTAACCTTTGCCTTGATCATAAAACCTCTACCTCGCCCTTGTTTTATATGAGTGACAATAGCAATACTTAGTTCAAAGATACAAATACCTACTGATAAGTAATAACACAATAATAAATAGCATGGATTACCTACTGAGAATAAAGGTCGAATAGCATCTGTCATATATTCAGAAAAGAAGAAATTCGGGAACTTGAACACTCAAAAATTTGCGAGCCTTCGGCGCGCATTTTAAGGCTTCAAACATTTCGGTGCCCGTTCTTCTCTTCACATCTGCTTCTGCGTGACAGATAAAATTGAATGCAACTTTTGTGATTCATCAGACAAGTACAATTCATGTGCCGTACGCGAAACCCGAAAATACAACAAGGTTTGGCGGGGGATGTCCACTCCAAAGCCTATCATCGGAAACAATGTGTGGGTGGCCCCCTCCCCCCTCCCCCAGTCAAAATCGCTTACAGGAGACTCTGCGGCTCATATGTGATATTGTAATACCTTCTGGTCAAAATGCAGGGTGTCACAGCGTCATCTTATCCAGAAGGTAATCAACTATAGTTCGCGGGCTGGAATCCCTCCGATCTGTCCACGCATTTCCTTTGCTCAAAGACCTAGAATGGCCACGGCTTAACAAGCTCATAACTGAGAGAATTTAGCCATGATTTAGTGGGCTCTGAGAAATCCCAGGCGCCGCGAGCTACATTCGCTAGAGGTTCTCCTCCCACAGTGAGATATCTGCGAAAGAGATACGCGGGCGACACTGTCACTCTGCTCTAGCCCTAGCAAATGCCCACGGAACACGGACGGAAATTTTCCTATTTCCGTGCTTCTGCTAATTGAAACTCGTTAGCTGATTATATCAGGGAGGTCCGGACATCAGCGGGGTGTCGGAATTAGGCGCGGCTGGGACCCCAGCAAGTTAGGGAAACTTGACTTTTGAAACTGCAGTGCGGTATTCCTTTTTCTTCACTCGCTGATTTGACTATTTGGTATAGTTTGAACTGATTACATTTATTCATCCTTGAACTATAAACAATTAAAGATGTTGTTACTGAAAAGCCAGAACAAAATGCTTGAACCGTGAGCCATAACTTATAAAAGGGTGATTTGATCAATCTCTCAAATTCGCACCGGCAGAAATTGGTCCTAGAAATTAGAATAACCTGTATGCAAATTTTGACCCAAATCTGAGGCTCGGGTGTGCCGCGCTCTGATCGCTTTGTCATGCAATCTCCCAGCTGGAAACAGGTCGTAAAATATTTAATTTTCCTGCGTCATAATAAGCCTGCAAAGCTGCTCACTATCCGGCCGTGCTAGTGGCGTAGAACATTTTACGCAAAGCCAACACTAAAGCAGAGCTCACCGCTCCCGCTCGTATCGCTTCACTCTGAATGCAAATAATTCCAGAAAAGCCAACCGCCGTGATACTGCCAGCTGGATTAGTTTCTTCCGAACTCCACAGCATGCCGATATACAGAGATATGTCTGTCTTTATGCATCTCCCACTGCCAGCTCGTCTCAAGATGCTGCGGTGGCTGCCTGGCGGCGACCCAAAGGCGCTCCTCGGAGCCCGCGGCCGGCCCGGCGCCGGACCCAGTCGCCTTCATTCGATCGCGGTCGGTTTACGAGACCCTCCGCGGTCGCCGTTTCAATTTGGGCCGCAGCAGATAAGGGTTTGATATTTCAGGGCTGTGCCATTTTCTCTGCCTCCTCTTCTCTCTCGAGCCGCGCTCCGCAGCGGCAGACCGGCTGACTGGCGCTCCGCATGGGAATCCACCTGAACGTCTGGATTTTCGACAGCTTCTGACTCCTGCCTTATCAGCTGTTATAGGGCCTTGTGCCTTATCAGCAGTGGATTCCATTATGTCTGCACGTCTGATGTTTCCCCAGTCCTACCTAATCAGCGATTCAATCGGAGCTTCTGGACTCCCGGTATCTCTTGAGTCCAGAGACTGATCAGCAGGGATTCCAATAGTATGTCTGGACTCCTGATAACTGTCGAGTCCTGTCTAATCAGCGGAGTCTGGACTCCCTGTCCCTGCCGAGTCCGGCCTGATCAGCGGAGTCTGATGGTCCTGTCTGACCACCATCAGGACGTCTGTGCGCGTGTCGCATCTGTAATATCTTGTCGGAATCGCAGCAACTCCTGCGAGCCGTGTTCCGGGAGGCGGGACTGAATTACCTGCTGCTGACAGATGCGGCAGACCAGAGCAGCAGGATGACGGCAGGCGAGCTGCGGCCCCAATTAGTGTCAATAGGGAGTGGCAAGGAGTCACGTGGTCACTACTGACGAATGGGAGCCAGCAGTAGAGTGGCGACGTTCGCGTAGAAGCGGTGGAACGTTTACTGTGGCTCTCTACTATCGGACATGCAGTTTTTGGTTGTGCTGTGTTGTGAACTTCATATATTCTTTATACAAATATAAATGCATTAATGACCAACATAAAGATGGAATAATTGAACAGGGACATCTTGAAACTTCATGCAGATCTATATTCAACACCAGCTGAAGATAAATTGGCACTAATGACCAATTTATAGTCAGCATCGTTTGCTTTATTCAAATGCAGTTTAACAGATAAAATATCTCACAAACGGCAAATGACAAAATTTAACGTTTTTCGTAAACTTTTCAGTTTTATATCAAACAATGAATTTCCTTATTAAACGGCATTATGAGTCTTTCAATCAAAATGGTTTTCTATTATGATTTGGATAACTAGGCAGATTTTGACGCATGAGAAAGTTTGGTCATTTGTTATCAAGTCCTTTTCTCAAGTCTGAAGAACTTTAGGGAAAGTTTGTTTAGAAAGGAACAAAGAGGCTTTTTAAGAAATCAGTTCATCTCGGATATTATTCTTACTTTTATAGATGCATTATATATACTTTCCATGGTGTAATGGATCACTAGGGGATACTCTTATCCTCTCCGGACGAACTTCTGTCATTGGTCATAAGCGACTGAATGTAACAACATGAAACTTTCAGTACCACCCAATAACCTTTCCCCGGTCAGCCTATGGGCCCTCGTATGTCGGCGTTCAGCCTCGGCTGCCGCTGGCATGGTTCAGTGGGCTCACAGTATATCATCCAGATATTCTATTCCACCATTTACCTAGCGAGCGACCAACAAACTCCACTCGGTCGAAATTCACTTAGACATTTAAAGTAAGTACAAGCGTTTGACAATTTTGCGTAAGGTTAATGAACATAAAGAGTGCAAATAGGGTCAGATATAATTTGTTTACTGCGAAAAGTTAATAAGTACTGGATGATGCATTCTAAAGTCGTCTAGAAACATATTTTTAGGAGGAGAGAGTTTACAGTGGGACCTTTTCTAAGACAAACTGTTTACATGGAATTCAATGCATGTCAACAATTCACTTAATTTCTGCGAGTTGGCAGAAATTAACTGGAAAGCATCACGCACGTTAAACATTACATCGCATCGGCCCTGCTCGGCTAAATTTCCCAGCCACAAGTAGAAACTGGCACTGTAGCGCAAGCTATCAAATCAGTCATTCGATCCACCTAATTACAATTAAATGTAATCCATTGGAATAAAAGTAGTTCCAATACAACCAGCAACAAATACGGGAAGCGCGATGCCCGTGAACTGTGAAGTTAGCGACGATATCTGCGACAACTGCGACGAAATCTGCGACGACAGGATTTGAGAAAACCACAAGACCAAAAGGAATGGCCAAGTATGCAATTGATAGAGAATTTGACGGGCTACATTTTGTAACTTAGATATTTTGCTCTCAAGGTCATTGTTTGACCTTGAGATCAGGTAAAAATCTGGGGCACCAAAATTTGCAAAAAATTGAAGACTGAGAATCATACAAACTAATGCAATAGATAGACCATTCAAATGACTCTATTTACGCATTTCAATATTTCTCTCTCAAGGTCACCGTTTGACCTTGATATCAGGTCATATTCTTGAATTACCCCAAAATTAAAAACATGTCAATGCAGCTGATAGAGAATGTGATGGGCTACATTTTTTAACATTTATATTTTGCTCTCAAGTTCACCATTTGACCTTGAGATCAGGTCAAAATCTGGGGTACCACAAATTTGGAAAAAGTTGAAGACTGAGAATCCAAAAAACTAATGCAATGGATAGACCATCAAAAAGACTCCATTTACCCATTGGATATTTCTCTCTCAAGGTCACCGTTTGACTTTGAGATCAGGTCGACATAACCCTCGCCCTACGGGAGCTTTTTTCACCTTCGCCCTACGGGGGGGGGGGGGGGGGCTGACAGGCCCCCCTGTTAACTTCCAAACCAAGCAACTTAGATCAATTCGGTAAAAACCAGCATGTTGCCGGTCATGAGAGGAATCTAACAGTATGCGATGTTTAGGTTTCAGCTCAACGGGTGACCTTCCAGGTCAAGTGAATGACCTTGGATTTACCACACCCTGAACAGCGATTTTGCTCTTCAGAAAACCTCAAAATTAGAAATTGATAAATATAAATAAAAAGGCATGTTCCTAGACCAGTTTTGGGTCAGAAGTACAGATTTTTTTTTTTTTCGTATCTTGCAATTTTTTTTTTTAAATGGCGTCATCAGTTTCTTACACTTAGGGAGCCATCACTCAGTCAAAAATACAGATATTGCTTTGAAATTTGGTATGGGTATTGTCCATACTCAGTTCTCTCACATATATTTCGGTTTTTCTAAAATCTTTGAAAATGTCGATTTTGTGGGGATTTTCCCCCAAAAAAATCATTTATTTTGTATTTTAGGGGTCAAAAACCCCAAAATGTGAATATTCGAGATTGCCATTTTAAAGAGAATGCCATTTTGTATCTTTGGTGAATTGCGTTTGCAATTTTCTTTAAAACTCTGTTTTCTACAATTTTTCAAGTAGTTCTCATTTTTTTACCAACATGACGTCATCAAAACATGATTATCTCCCAAAATACTCAACCAATTTTTTACAGCACACGTATAATTGTTGTAAACTCAGCTACCAATAATTTCAGCAAGATGCACCGCATGTGTCAAAAGTTATTCAAGAAAAACCTCAGAGGGGGGGTGGCTGTCAGCCCCCCGTAGGGCGAGGGTTGAACGTACCCATATACCTAGAACTAAATCTACGACGACAGGATTTAAGAAAACCACAAAACCAAAGAAGTTGACAAGTATCCAATCGATAGACAATGAGACGGGCTACATTTTTTAACATAGATATTTTGCTCTCAAGGTCACCGTTTGACCTTGAGATAAGGTCAAATTCTTGAAGTACCACAAAATGAAAAACATGTCAATGCAATCGATAGAGAATGTGACGGGCTACATTGTTTAACTTGAGATCAGGTCAAACCTAGAGTACCCTACATTTTTTTAACTCTGATATTTTGCTGTCAAGTTCACCGTTTGACATTGACCTTGAAAATTTGTGGTACCCCAGATTTTGACCTGATCTCAAGGTCAAACGGTGACCTTGAGAGCAAAATATCTAAGTTAAACAATATAGCCCGTCACATTGTCTATCGATTGGATTCTTGTCGATTTATTTGGTTTTGTGGTTTTCTCAAATCCTGTCGTCGCAGATTTAGTCCTAGGTATATGGGTACGTTTAAGTCGCCCTGATCTCAAGGCCAAACGGTGACGTTGAGAGCGAAATATCAAAATGCGTACATGAAGTCTTGTTGATGGTCTATCTATTGCAATGTTTTTTGTTTTATTTTCAGTCTTCAACTTTTTCCAAATTTGTGGGACCCCAGATTTTGACCCGATCTCAAGGTCAAACGGCGATCTTGAGAGCAAAATATCTAAGTTAAAAAATGTAACCCGTCACATTGTCTATCGATTTAATTCATGTCGATTGCTTTCGTTTTGTGGTTTTCTCAAATCCTGTTGTCGCAGATTTAGTCCTAGGTATATTTGTACGTTTAAGTCGACCTGATCTCAAGGTCAAACGGTGAACTAGAGAGAGAATGATTAAATACATAAATGGAGTCTTTTTGGTAGTCTATCTATTGCAATAGTTTTGGGGATTCTCAGTCTTCAACCTTTTCCAAATTTGTGGTAACCCAGAATTTGACCTGATCTGAAGGTCAAACGGTGACCCTGAGAGCAAAATATCTAAGATAAAAATGTGGCCCGTGACATTTTCTATCGATTGCTTTGATTTTTGCTTAATTTTGAGGTACTTCAAGATTTTGACTTGATCTCAAGGTCAAACGGTGACATTGACAGCAAAAATATACAAAGGTGTAAATGGAGACCTTTTAATGGTCTATCTATTTCATTCGTTCTTGGGATTTTTAGTCTAAAAATTTTCCCAAATTTGGGGTACCCCAGGTTTGACCTGACTCAAGGTCAAACGGTGACCTTGAGAGCAAAATGTCTAAGATAAAAATGTGTCCATGTACTACGGTGTAGTATATAAATATATATATATATATATATATATATATATATATATATATATATATATATATATATATATATATATATATATATATATATATATATATATATATATATGTGCTGTGTGCTTTTTATTGTTTATGCTAACGATCTCAGTCTGCACGCGCCTGACGGCGTTACCATCGTACAGTTCGCAGACGACACCCATATTTTAGTCACTGGCAAGAAACATGACCTGGCCAACATAATTTTGCTCATGGAAGCAACGCTTGATATTCTCTATCGGTGGTTTTGCCAAAACGGCTTGAAGGTAAACATGGCAAAGACGCAGATGCTCGTACTCGGCACCCCGGCTATGCTTAGGAACCTCCCGCCCATCACTGTCAAGTTCGGCGGAACAGTTGTTGGCGATGCGAGTTCCGTTAAGAATTTAGGAGTGCAGCTTGATCGCCATCTCAGCTTCCAAGCACACATTGACGCCATGACCTCGAAATATACAGGCATTCTCATTGCACTGAGCCACGCACGCCACGTTTTGCCCGCAAACACACTGAAAATCATCGTCGAGTCACTTGTTCTGTCAGCGGTGCGGTACTGTATGAGTGTGTATGGTTCGTGTGCATCGCATTCAGAAGATTGTGAACTTTTGCGCTCGTGTGGTCAATGGGAGGCGACGTTGTGACCACATTTCTGACGTCATCGAGCAGATCGGCTGGATGCGAGCCACCGAACTTGCCAAGTACCACACCGTATGCGCAGTACAGCGTGCGATCACCACAGGCCATCCCGCTGGTCTCTGTGACACCATCGGTCCGCGTGCTCGAGAGCTACACCAACACAACACCAGGCGCGCTGACCTCATCACCAGACCGCGAATCCGAACCGAGGCCGGACGACGCAGGCTGTGCACTCGCGGTGTCGAACTGTTGAACAGTTATGGGCTAGATTCGGATGCACCAGCT
>JAXIVJ010016668.1:0-28248 GCA_036785665.1 Chirona hameri | reverse complement strand
CCAATGGGTATGTCTATATATATGTTTTGTTTTCCTTTCGTTATAGTTTGACGGTTTTTGAACTGTCGCGATTTTGCAGCATTTGCAGCAGTTTTTCAAAAAAAATCATGAAATGATTTGAAGTTTTATATCAATACTCTTTTTTGAAATGCCTGTGTATTTAATATGGTTATTCGTGCCCTTCGAGTCATCTTTACCATACGCAAGTATGATCATGCATATTTTGATGCAGAGTGAACTCAAATTGGATTCGGAATCAAGCTTTTTAGGTGCCCGGAATCTGAATCGGAATCGTTTCCTCTAGCAAAATATCTATTGGGATCGGGATTCGGAATCAGATCCTCTGGCTTGGTATGGAATCGGAATCGTTTCTGCTGAAGCGAATCAAGCATGAGTCTGGTCCTGGCCGCTCGACAGTCCCAACACCGGGTAGCTCGCACCAATCAGCCTCTCTGGCTATGACCATCGGGTAGCTCGCACCAATCAGCCTCTCTGGCTGTGACCACCGGGTATCTCGCATCAATCACCTATCTGGCTATGAGCACCGGGTAGCTCGCACCAATCAGCCTCTCTGGCTATGACCACCGGGTAGCTCGCACCAATCAGCCTCTCTGGCTATGACGTCCAGACCGATTAAATCTCCTGTCATATAAAGGAAGGTTCGGGACTTAACTTCACAGATGACATTTGCATGTTTCGGATTACAAATGACATGCTTGGGAATAGCAGTAATACTACCGGTAAAGTACCCGTAAATACCAGTAGAGCATCATATAGATACGGTATGAATAAGAATAAGGCGTGGATATGAAGTAAGGCAAGTCCACGTCGAACTGCATCCAGACTGCGAAGAAAACAATCCGTATTCCTACTGATTGGGGCTATCCGTCAAACTTAGGGCTTCTGCGCTGGATAAGTTTGTTTTTGAATAAATCTCAATAGAAAATAAATCCTCATCCTTACACAATAATTAACAAAGAGTTTGCTGTATTATAACGAAATGAAACAATGGTGCTACTCATGCCACCGAACGTCCTTAACCCTATTCTCTGCGGGGGGCAGATTCTGCCCCTCCCGGTAGTTTTTCACTTGCCGCTTCAAAACCGTTAGGCCTAGCTTCCTGAAACTATGTGACTGTTCCCAAAATTGAATGGCGCGTGTGTGTCAAAATTTTGAGAGAAAAAATCGGTCTAGCAGAGGCGGTTCCAGGCTCCTGTTTTGGGAAGGGTGTTACGAATGCAGTTTTGCGGCGCATACTTTCTTCGTGGTTTGCAGTGCAATAAATGCGTCAGAAACAATGTCAATGCAATATACATCATAGATACTGGGATTGTACATATTTGTGGGGCAGAGACGCACTCAGCATAAAAAAGATGGGAGGCGATACCCACCATCAAATTAGGCCCAACTTCAAATTAGTAAGATGATAAAAGCGTTACGCGCATGGGCCCCCATGTTTTTTCCTGGATCCGCCTATGCGCAAATATATCAAATTTAACAAATTACAGCATATAATGCCACATGTGATTGTCATGTCGTCCCAAACAGTCACGAACAGCACATATTTTTTTCCAGAAAAATCCCCCCCCCATTTTACATTTCCTGAATACGCCTATGATTTTTATTTTGTGTTTTTGTCTTTTGAGATATTAAGACCAGTACATTTGAAGCTTAAAAACGTTTTAGGCAATGCAAATCGGTAAAAGCCACATGGCCGCAATGACCTTTTCAAAATACACCCAAAATTTTAGATTTTTTTGTCCCCGGCCCCACATTTTTGAACAAACAAAAATGTCGGGGTCCAACAAGAGAGATCTTGTCACGACGCATCAAATGGCGTTTTTCCCATCGAAATCGACCGAGCGGTTTTTGAGATCTCTGGGGGGGGGGGGGCAGAATCTGCCCCGCAGGTTAACGTAATTCTGGCCGCCCGCACGGAATAGGGTTGGGAGAAAATATGTATTTTATTAAACCACCAAAACTATGCTAAAACTGTGACGCAACGAAGGCTGCTTGATAGGTGTGGGTTTGCCTGTGGGTGTGCAGGGAGGCAGCTACTCATCACCAACCCTGGCCGTGTCATTCACGCATAGTCCGTGCCACCCCGCCCTCTACAGCCAGCCCTGACCGGGTTGCCGGGGTCGCCCACCCAGCCCCGACCTCCCCCTTCCCCCTCCCCGCTCCTCCAGTCCTGACCGTGTCAGTCACAGTCACACTCTGTGCCACCCCGCCCTCTACAGCCAGCCCTGACCGGGTGCCGGGTCGCCCACCCAGCCCCGACCCTCCCCCTCCCCCCCTCCCCGTTCCTCCAGTCCTGACCGTGTCAGTCACAGTCACAACGTCCGTGCCACCACGCCCCTCTACAGCCAGCCCTGACCGGGTGCCGGGGTCGCCCACCCAGCCCCGACCCTCCCCCTCCCCCTCCCCGTTCCTCCAGTCCTGACCGTGTCAGTCACAGTCACACTCCGTGCCACCACGCCCTCCTAGCCCTGACCGGGTGCCTGGGTCGCCCCACCCTGCCTGCCCCCTCCCCGTCTCTCCCGCGCTTTATTCAGCGCCACGGTGACCCGCCATATCGCGGCGGTCACGGAGCTGCTAGCGATCCGTCTCGGATAAGGTGACCGCCGGCTGCGCTTGACCCTGCGATCTGTGCGTGGGTCGTCACACAAGGTCGCCGCCTCAGAAGTCGGAGGCGCCGGCCGGTACGGTGACGTCATGGGCCCGTGACTATGATTGGAGGCTGTATAGTGCAGTGTGAGTCGGCGAGAGGCACTGCGAGGGGGTGCCGCAACAGATGAACGGTGTAGAAAGGTCATGCATATTGCAGATACCTCATTGATAGTCAATGAGGTCAATGAGGCATACCAGTAAGCCTCATTGACACATAAATAAAATCTGCATTTTGGCATCGGAAATTTCATTGCACGGTGCGGCAAATTGTCAGGAATGAAAGGTAAAAAACTAGTACAAATTTTACTTTTTTAAACAATTGTGGCGCTTCAAAATTATATCCTGTTTACAGGAGTTACCAAGTTTATAAGTTTTCACTACGACGAGTAAATCCACACCAACATTGAATGTGTTCGTTCGAAACCATTAAATAATCACTACTTTGATTGACACTGCAAAACAAAGCACAATGCCACACTATTTTCAGATCATCAGATCAGATTATTCAGATGCCACACTATTTTCAGATCGGGCAGTCGGGGATAAATTATCTTATCGTTAAACCCAGACTTGTGATTACAACTTTGCGGTTTTGGGGCTATTTTAGGAATAAGATGTCAACTACTGAAGGACACCTTTCCTATTAACCCTGGCCCGTGAAGCGTCCGATCAGTGCGTGACCGTGCAGGAGGGGAGGGTGCACCCCCCTAGCGTTTCGCCCCTAGTTGAGCTAGAGCTTTGATTAAAAAACAAGCGTGTTGCTTCTCACGAGAGGAAGCCATTGATATCCGATTTTAAGGTTCTAGATCATTAGGTGACCTTTGAGGTCATGTCAATGACCCAAAATTCAACCAAATTTTAAATGCGTATAAAATGAATTTAATCTAACTAGAATTGCGAATGAGCATATCATTATGCTAAATAGGTGCCAAATTTGAAATCGGTGTCAAAAAAATGTCCTAGAAACTGCCAAATTCCAAAAAGGTCATGTCAGGTCATGTCAGGTCATTTGAGGTCAGTAACCTCGGTTGACCTGTGGGGGTGCATGACCCCAGTGGAACATATAATTATGTTAAATAGATCCCATATTTGAAATCAGCGTCACGAAATGTCCTAGAAACTGCCAGAAGCCAAAAAAGTAATATGAGGTCATCGGAGGTCAGTGACCTCGGTTGACCTCTGAAAAGGTCAATAAAAGTCACAATCTCAGTGGAAACCACAACTGCTACCTGGAAACACTTGTGCATATGCTCCTGAACAACAAACACTCGGAAACTGCACACGTCACAAGCATCGATACTGCGGGACGCCAGTTGCGCCTGACATGACTTTGCAAAAACAGGTCATAGGTCACGTGTCATGTGACCTACAAGTATTTTTAAAGAATATGTGTCAAATTGTTCAACAATAGGGTACTGAAAGTTTCATCGCAATCGGTTGATATTTACGCGAGTTATTCTCGAAAAACCGAGGGGTGGCATCCCCCCCCCCCCCCTGCACTGGCGAGGGTTAGCCCACTACTAGTAAACACCGTAATCTGGGCGGCCTCCTTTGTCGACTGATGTGACATTATCGTCAGTCGGGTACTGGGTGTGCCTCCCTGTGTAGAGACTGCGGGGGCTGCGGGAGCTGCCCGGCTCCGTCAGGTCAGGACGGAGGCCGCTTGGAAGGGGTGAAGTCAGCCGCCGGCTCTGACCGTGTGGGGCCGCCCACTCCTGTTTCGCTGCCGCTGCCGCTGCCGCTGCCGCTGCCGCTGCCGCTGCCGCTGCCGCCGCCGCCGCCGCCGCCGCCGCTGCCGCTGCCGCTGCCGCTGCCGCTGCCGCTGCCGCTGCCGCTGCCGCTGCCGCTGCCGCCCCCGCTCCAGGGCCATCCCTGAGGGTGTCAGTGTTGGCAGGGCTCCTCGCCCATTCCGCACGCGGGCACGCGGGCACCGCCCACTTTCATAATCAAGGCTGCTGGCGGACAGAGTCCGGCATGAAAGCTACAGCAACGCTGCCAATCGCCGACCGCCGCCGTGATCTGCATGGTTTGTAGCAGGTGCAGTTGTAGTAAGAAACCACATCATACTATGAGTGCTGCCACAGCGTTGCTTCGTCACGGAGTGAGCTGTATGGTCTGTATTAGATCAGATGCAGTAGTAAGATATACCACATCATACTATGAGTGCTGCCACAGCGCTGCTTCGCCACGGAGTGAGCCGTATGGTCTGTATTAGATCCGCTCCAGTAGTAAGATACAAGTGTGGCCCGCTTGCTCCGCAATGCGAAGGTAACCAAGTTCCCGTATTCCGTATCCTGTTGCCGTAGCCCGTTCCCGGAGCCCGTAGCCCGTAGCCCGTAGCCCGTAGCCCGTAGCCCGTAGCCCGTAGCCCGTAGCCCGTAGCCCGTAGCCCGTAGCCCGTAGCCCGTAGCCCGTAGCCCGTAGCCCGTAGCCCGTAGCCCGTAACCCGTAGCCCGTAGCCCGTAGCCCGTAGCCCGTAGCCCGTAGCCCGTAGCCCGTAGCCCGTAGCCCGTAGCCCGTAGCCCGTAGCCCGTAGCCCGTAGCCCGTAGCCCGTAGCCCGTAGCCCGTAGCCCGTAGCCCGTAGCCCGTAGCCCGTAGCCCGTAGCCCGTAGCCCGTAGCCCGTAGCCGTAGCCCGTAGCCCGTAGCCCGTAGCCCGTTTCCCGTTTCCCGTTTCCCGTTTCCCGTTTCCCCGTTTCCCCGTTTCCCGTTTCCCGTTTCCCGTTTCCCGTTTCCCGTTTCCCGTTTCCCGTTCCCCGTTCCCCGTTCCCGTAGCCCGTAGCCCGTAGACCGTAGCCCGTTCGTGAATCCCGTATCCCGTATCCCGAATCCCGTAGCCCGTAGCCCGTAACCCGTAACCCGTAACCCGTAACCCGTAGCCCGTAGCCCGTAACACGTAGCACGTAGCACGTAGCACGTAGCACGTAGCACGTAGCACGTAGCACGTAGCACGTAGCACGTTCCCGTAACCCATTCCCGAATCCCGTTCCCGTATCTTACTCGTTCCGAACATCACCAATCTCGTGTAGGCTTTACAATAAAGAGTTCGGATTTTAAATATGCGTCAATTTGGTATCCGTCGATGGAGGTTTTTTTTTGTTTTTTGCTTTTCACTATGGCAAGATTTTGCCGACGCAAATTGCTCCGATGACTAAATAGCTTGATGTAATGTTTTATTACGCCGAATAAAATAAGAGCCGACAGCGTTATATTAACACTGCCGTTATAACCTTAATGTTTGTCAATATGAATACATTTTGGGTGGTTATTGGACAGAATTGATGGCGCTTTGCAGCTGTATAATTTTGTATTGTGTACAGCCCTCCGTTATTGACGATATGGCGGTGTGATGAAATACATATTCTAAAATTGGTAATGTATATATTCCAGACGGATTTAAGCTATTTAATATTTAACAGGAAGCTTCGGTTTTCATGTACAATAAAGCCGGTACCTTCGTCTGCAAAATTACATTTGTTTCAGCTTTTCAAGTCTCATAGGTTCGAAGCACTAAATTAAATCGTGAAGGACGACATAAAAGCGTGATTTAAGTTTGTGAAGCAATTAACTTTGCACGCGCCACGCGCCGCTCACCGAACCACATTGGATACGCCAGCCCGTTAATTGTTCTACACGCTTGTGTTTGTCGCATGCTGATCGGACGCATAGTCTCCGAGATATAGACCTGGGATTGCAGCGTGTTTCGCAATTTCTCGCATTTTTCACACATTTCGCTCCGATTTTTATACATGTTAAATCAATGGAGAAAAGGTCGCTTTTGCAGCTCGCGCCACGCGCTCATTATGCACCCTAGCGAGCCCGTTTCCTGACACAGCACGTCGTTGAATTGTCACCTGGATCGTGTGCAAATTTCATCCATCTTCTCGCAATAGTTTAGGATGCACAGCTGAGCAAAGAACAAAACTGCAAAATGGCCACATACATACATACATACATACATACATACATACATACATACATACATACATACACACGCACTTTACTCAAATAGTAATATAGATACCACATCATACTATGAGTGCTGCAGCACAGCGCTGCTTCGTCACGGGGTGAGCCGTATGGTCTGTATTAGATCAGCTGCAGTAGTAAGATATACCACATCATACTATGAGTGCTGCAGCACAGCGCTGCTTCGTCACGGAGTGAGCCGTATGGTCTGTATTAGATCAGATGCAGTAGTAAGATATACCACATCATACTATGAGTGCTGCCACAGCGCTGCTTCGTCACGGAGTGAGCCGTATAGTCTGTATTAGATCAGATGCAGTAGTAAGATATACCACATCATACTATGAGTGCTGCCACAGCGCTGCTTCGTCACGGAGTGAGCCGTATAGTCTGTATTAGATCAGATGCAGTAGTAAGATATACCACATCATACTATGAGTGCTGCCACAGCACTGCTTCGTCACGGAGTGAGCTGTATGGTCTGTATTAGATCAGATGCAGTAGTAAGATATACCACATCATACTATGAGTGCTGCCACAGCGCTGCTTCGTCACGGAGTGAGCTGTATGGTCTGTATTAGATCAGATGCAGTAGTAAGATATACCACATCATACTATGAGTGCTGCCAAAGCGCTGCTTCGTCACGGAGTGAGCCGTGTGGTCTGTATTAGATCAGATGCAGTAGTAAGATATACCACATCATACTATGAGTGCTGCCACAGCGCTGCTTCGTCACGGAGTGAGCCGAATGGTCTGTATTAGATCAGCTGCAGTAGTAAGATATACCACATCATACTATGAGTGCTGCCACAGCGCTGCTTCGTCACGGAGTGAGCCGTATGGTCTGTATTAGATCAGCTGCAGTAGTAAGATATACCACATCATACTATGAGTGCTGCCACAGCGCTGCTTCGTCACGGAGTGAGCCGTATGGTCTGTATTAGATCAGCTGCAGTAGTAAGATATACCACATCATACTATGAGTGCTGCCACAGCGCTGCTTCGTCACGGAGTGAGCCGTATAGTCTGTATTAGATCCGCTCCAGTAGTAAGATATACCACATCATACTATGAGTGCTGCCACAGCGCTGCTTCGTCACGGAGTGAGCTGTATGGTCTGTATTAGATCAGATGCAGTAGTAAGATATACCACATCATACTATGAGTGCTGCCACAGCGCTGCTTCGTCACGGAGTGAGCCGTATGGTCTGTATTAGATCAGCTGCAGTAGTAAGATATACCACATCATACTATGAGTGCTGCCACAGCGCTGCTTCGTCACGGAGTGAGCCGAATGGTGTGTATTAGATCAGCTGCAGTAGTAAGATATACCACATCATACTATGAGTGCTGCCACAGCGCTGCTTCGTCACGGAGTGAGCCGAATGGTGTGTATTAGATCAGCTGCAGTAGTAAGATATACCACATCATACTATGAGTGCTGCCTCAGCGCTGCTTCGTCACGGAGTGAGCTGTATGGTCTGTATTAGATCAGCTGCAGTAGTAGGATATACCACATCATACTATGAGTGCTGCCACAGCGCTGCTTCGTCACGGAGTGAGCCGTATAGTCTGTATTAGATCAGCTGCAGTAGTAAGATATACCACATCATACTATGAATGCTGCCACAGCGCTGCTTCGTCACGGAGTGAGCCGTATAGTCTGTATTAGATCCGCTCCAGTAGTAAGATATACCACACCATACTATGAGTGCTGCCACAGCGCTGCTTCGTCACGGGGTGAGCCGTATGGTCTGTATTAGATCAGCTGCAGTAGTAAGATATACCACATCATACTATGAGTGCTGCCACAGCGCTGCTTCGTCACGGAGTGAGCTGTAAGGTCTGTATTAGATCAGCTGCAGTAGTAAGATATACCACATCATACTATGAGTGCTGCCACAGCGCTGCTTCGTCACGGAGTGAGCCGTATGGTCTGTATTAGATCAGCTGCAGTAGTAAGATATACCACATCATACTATGAATGCTGCCACAGCGCTGCTTCGTCACGGAGTGAGCCGTATAGTCTGTATTAGATCCGCTCCAGTAGTAAGATATACCACACCATACTATGAGTGCTGCCACAGCGCTGCTTTGTTGCGGCGCCAGCCTTGCATTATCGATGCACAGCTGACTGCACCTGCGGGGATTACCGAATAATTAATCCCCGGTCCGTATATGGCAGAGTATACTACTGCAACTCGTCCCAGATTAACAGGTATTAAACCTGTTAAATGCATCTTGTCATTAGAGATTGCGTCTTTCTCCCTTGCGAGACGACAGCTGAATATTTACTGCGCGGGACGACTACTGCAGACATTTGACACTGGTATATCGAATAACTTGTTAATGCGGGGACACCTGCCGATGTTACAGTTCCAATAAGTCCTTTATAACTCACGGGAAATTATAAGATAATTATCACCCAGCAGCTTCTAGCGACTTTCTCGTACCATTGAGTGCCACGGCTTAGGACTTGAACGCTATATTTGGTAGAGACACGTCCAGGCTTCGTTAAGCTGCTGTTCGAGGCGTAACTTTTGTTTGTCTCCGACGCCCTACTGCACTGCGCAGCGGCCTGCCCGTGCCATCCTGCTGCCTCCGCATAAGGGCGGCCGGGCCGGGCCTGTTCTGCGGGGGTCGCGAAATGGGGGGCCGCCCGCCTCCGCCGCCACCGCCGCCACCGCCGCCACCACCGCCACAGCCGCCCGCCGCCGCCGCCGCCACTGAGGCCTTGACCCAGTTGCAGACTTGGAGAGGAGATAAAGTGGACGGACCAGTGGGATGCCGGGACAGTTGTTTGGTCGACCGGACAGGTGAACACGCGCCAGAGTGGGGTGCTTCGGTCGAGTGAGCACGTCTCTTCAAATCAATGTGAGTTGGACATGCACACAGTGTGTAGCAAATCAATACATGCGTTTTGGTTCCCTTGTTATGATGTATTATTGGTAATATTGTTGTATTATTACTATTATTGTTATTATTATTATTATTATGCATTAATGTCCCTTGTTGGTTCCCTAATTCCCTTGTTCTACTTCTAGTTACTAAGTTCGCTTAGAAACGCTATTAGAGGTGATTTTGAAAATATTACTAATATTTTTCTGAATACCAATAGGTTTTTACTTACGGAATTTGCCAATTCATCTTGACCTCAACACACTTGAAAACCGGTTTCCAAAACAGCCAAATGCTATGAGTGGTAATCAGGCTGTAATTTTTACTACTTTGGGAATCATAGAGTACCTACTTTAAATTTAAATAGCTAGCCACTCTTCCATAAATAATTATAGCCGTTTCACTTTACATTCCTCCTCCTCAAGTCTGACCATGAATAAATCACATGACAGTGTGTTCTGCTGTTTTCTATTTCTTTAAATACCTATGCAGCTTCTTGAAGTATGATCGCACTATTTGAAATGTTTTCTTTGACATCTTTAGGTATATCACAAACATGTTGTTGGAGTGAAAGTGCAATAGTCAATCACATATAAACTATTTTAGATGATTTCTAAATTCCGGATTTTTTTTCTTCAATTGCTGGTTTATTTCAGATGCGTGCCCTGTTGGTACTGGGTCTGATTGTGGCGGCGGTGGTCGCCGAATCCGACCACAGCTCCAGCTCCAGCTCCAGCTCCGACTCCGACTCTGACTCGGTAGTCGTTGAGGGACGGAGTCTGTCGTCTGGCATTCAGGCTGCCCCGGTGGGCCCCAGCGGAGCCCGAAACTACCCCGGCGGTTACCCCGGCGGTTACCCCGGCGGTTACCCCGGTGGTTACAACGGCGGCGGTTACAACGGCGGCGGTTACAACGGCGGCGGTTACAACGGCGGCGGTTACAACGGCGGCGGTTACAACGGCGGCGGTTACAACGGCGGCGGTTACAACAGCGGCGGTTACAACAGCGGCGGTTACCCAGGAGGATATCCGAATCCCGGATATAAGCGTCCCTCCTACTGCAAGTAAGTGCTGATGAAATCAGGAGCTTTACTGGATTTTGATCGCATTTTTATGAAGTGTATGTTGTTTTCATGTTGACAAAAATCGACCTGATATTCAGATAATACCTATGTAATTAAAATGATTTGGATGTACTCTATATGACATCCACGAGTACTTCTCAACTGTATTGATAATTGTATAGATAGCAAATACAAATGTAAATGTTTTGAATCTCAACTTGCCGCCGAATGCCGAACCTTCAAGGCTTCAAGCATTTCATAAGGTATTTTCCAGATAGCCAAGTCTTGTTTAGCTTTCTATCTGTCCTTCAACCGTGATAAGTCGTCGATTGGCCTTGCCATTTACAGTGTGGTAACAACAATATCACTTCACCTGAACAGTCTTTTTATCCTTATCAAGTCTCCAATTCCTCTTTGCACTTTGTAGTAAATCAAACGCTGAAATGATGACAAATCCTACTCAACTTATCTCGACAAATCTACAGACATATGTTATTGTTGTCGGATAATTTTAACCACAGGTGACATCACATATGAATTGTCTGTGTTTGTGTCCACTGCGCGATGAAGCGTAATCGGGCCGTCACTGCGCAGCGCCCATCGTTAAGTGTCCGTCCCTGACACGGTAAATACGAGTATATGAATATTTCATGTCCGTTCCGCATCCGCGAGCTGCGAATTGTAAACACCAGCGTTCGTGCAGCTCCTGGGGTCTTCCTGTTTGCACTTTGCACCATGGATTATCCAACCATCTCAAGGATACTTCCTGGCGATTTAAGAGGTGACCACACGCTTCACCCGCCATTGACTGGGGGGGAGGGGGGGGGGGGCGTTTAACGCCCCCCCCCCCCCTCCGCCCTGATGAATTTTCGCAATAGCTGAAAAACTAATAACGCTATCAACGTAAAACTTCGGGTACCTTCTTATAAATCATGGTTAAGTCTTTGTGAAAAAATGAAGACATTTCGTCGAAAATTTGTTTCGAGTTATAGCGAATTTAGTGACGAATTTAGTACACCCAAATCAGATAAACTTTGCCAGGCCGTACAAATGCAACATTTAAAGCAAATTGCAATCGCAAAACGCCAAAAGATAGAAAATTGCAAGAGCTACAAATCAGCTATCTCAGATTTTTAAACTTTTAGTTTTTGACCCCTCAAAACTCTCTTTTTTGGGGGGGGGTTATCGCAAAATCAAAATATTTTAAAATATTATAAAAAAAATGGAAGATATGTCAGAGAACTATACATAGGGAACTACTATGCCAAATTTCAAACAGATATCTCCATTTTTGACTGACTTATGACATCTAAAGTATGGGTAACTCATGACGTCATATTTTGAAATTGCGTTTTTGGCTTTTATTGACCAGATACAGACAACTGAATGCCAGCACTGTATTCCCGAGAGAACACTGGTCCATAAATATGCCTTCTTTATTTATATTTATCAATTTCAAATTTTGACCTTCAGTGACCTGAACTTGACCTGAACTTGACAATAACTTCACGTAAATGAATTCAGTTGGTTAAATGACTATCAATATCGAATTCTACGTGAAAAATAACCCATAAAACATGTGTTGCATGAGTTTTGTAGATATTTACGCATAGTGAAATTATGTGACCTGACCTTGACATTTGCCAACAATCTCATTTTAGCCCATGTGAGATGTGTATAATACCTTTGGCAGCACTTTGGGTGATCATGGTCATAATCGATGGCTTTTCCTGGAAATTATGGCCCATAAACTAAAATACCGCGATTTTGACCTTTGACCTGATCGTGACCTGACATTTGACCTCACTTGGAATTTGTTTAGCATACTTTAGATGTATCTCATTGAGAGCTTTGGAATGCCGCCTTGCAAATCTCGCTGCGATCATTGGTTCGGAAGATAACCAGGGGGCGTTTAACCCCAGTCAATGGCGTTCGGCTGAGGACCCCAGTTAATGCCGGGTTAAACAGCCATTGCTTGGCGCCTCAGCCGAATGCCATTGCTTGGCGTCTCAGCTGAATGCCATTGCTTGGCGTCTGAGCTGAATGCCATTGCTTGGCGTCTCAGCTGAATGCCATTGCTTGGCGTCTCAGCTGAATGCCATTGCTTGGCGTCTGAGCTGAATGCCATTGCTTGGCGTCTCAGCTGAATGCCATTGCTTGGCGTCTCAGCTGAATGGCATTGCTTGGCGTCTGAGCTGAATGCCATTGCTTGGCGCCTCAGCCGAATGCCATTGCTTGGCGTCTCAGCTGAATGCCATTGCTTGGCGTCTCAGCTGAATGCCATTGCTTGGCGTCTGAGCTGAATGCCATTGCTTGGCGTCTCAGCTGAATGCCATTGCTTGGCGTCTCAGCCGAATGCCATTGCTTGGCGTCTCAGCTGAATGTCATTGCTTGGCGTCTCAGCTGAATGCCATTGCTTGGCGTCTCAGCTGAATGTCATTGCTTGGCGTCTCAGCTGAATGCCATTGCTTGGCGTCTGAGCTGAATGCCATTGCTTGGCGTCTGAGCTGAATGCCATTGCTTGGCGTCTCAGCTGAATGCCATTGCTTGGCGTCTGAGCTGAATGCCATTGCTTGGCGTCTCAGCTGAATGCCATTGCTTGGCGTCTGAGCTGAATGCCGTTGACTGGGGGCGACGATTATTTCCCTCCGGTTATGTTCCGAACCAATGATAGTAACGAGATGCCAAGGACGGTTCATTCAAGTTTCGAACAAGACGTATATATAGCATACGTATCCATGCCATGCCAAGTTGTTGCAAATTTGTCGTCCAGTGTGCTGCATGAACTTTAGTTCCAGTGTCATGGTGCATGGCTAAGCGCACTGAGCTCCATCCCCTCTTCACAAGAACTGATCTCGATCCTCTCTACAGGAACTGGTGCCGTCGGGAGCAGGGTTACGGCGGGGGTTACGGCGGAGTGAACCCAGGCTACGGCCGCCCCCGAGTGCAGTACTACTGCTGCGACCACTCCGGCCCTGTGGTCGTGCCGGGACCGTACCCGAGACCATACCCGCAGCCGTACCCCGGGCCGTACCAGCGGCCGTACCCTGGCGTCTACAGCAGCTCGAGCGGCGCAGTCAGCCCGCCGTCTCCCCCGCCCAGCGGCGCCTACACTGGAAACAACAACGGTTTCACCGGAAATAATGGCTATAACAACAACAACGGATATAAGACCAACAATGGATACACGACCAACAACGGGTATACCACCAACGCCGGGTCCGGGTATACGACCAACAGCGGATACACCCCCACCAACGCCGGGTATACGACCAACAATGGATACGCGACGAACAACGGGTACACCCCCAACAACGGATACGCTAGCCTTGCCGGATACCGCGGCAACAGTGAGTATTTACTGGGAGGGTTCACCGCGCTGAATCACGCCATACATGACGAAATCCGAGCGGCGCTCTAGGCTCGGGTGTTTCGACCGGGATACCGCGATACAGATGATTTCAATTATGATATTAATACTCGCGGCTTTTGATAATATTAGACCAAGCCGCTTTTGGCATATTTTTAGCCAGCCTATCGCAGACAGAGTAAATGTTGATTCGGTTCAAGCCGAAGGTTATGACGCCGATAAATGTTATGTAGGTTTGAGAGTGGATTTGAGGCACTTGGAGCATAAGTGGATAGATCTTGCCATTTGTTCAGTATTGCTGTAGTATGGTATGGCGTAGTGGAGTAGCATAACTGGTCTCATGTCCAAACGGTGGCCTTATAAGGCATGCTCGATTAATTTACAGTCACATAATTCTTGTCGTGATAACTACTGTTCCTGCAGCTTAAATCAAAAGCCACGCACTTACGCTAGATGAGCAGTTTAAATAGCTGTATGGTAATTCCTAAATGCGTTAATCAAATGAATCCGTGAGGTTCAAACGAAATCATTCCATCTCCAACGCCGCTGGCCGAGTCGCTTGGAATAAAACCACCATTCGCGTCAACGAGCGAATCGAACGAATCAAACGAATCGAACGATTCGAGCCAATTTGCGAACCACACCACCATACGTTTTCGCCACTGCACTGCCCGTGTGGAACTTCAAATAGCTCCACCTCCCGTGTGGAATTTCAAATAGCTCCACCTCCCGTGTGGAGCTTCAAATAGCTCCACCTCCCGTGTGGAGCTTCAAATAGCTCCACCTCCCGGGTGGAATTTCAAATAGCTCCACCTCCCGTGTGGAGCTTCAAATAGCTCCACCTCCCGTGTGGAGTTTCAAATAGCTCCACCTCCCGTGTGGAATTTCAAATAGCTCCACCTCCCGTGTGGAGCTTCAAATAGCTCCACCTCCCGTGTGGAGCTTCAAATAGCTCCACCTTCCGTGTGGAGCTTCAAATACTCCACCTCCCGTGTGGAGCTTCAAATAGTTCCACCTCCCGTGTGGAGCTTCAAATAGCTTCACCTCCCGTGTGGAACATCAAATAGCTCCACCTCCCGTGTGGAGCTTCAAATAGCTCCAACTCCCGTGTGGAACATCAAACAGCTCCACCTTCCGTGTGGAGCTTCAAATAGCTCCACCCCCCGTGTGGAGCTTCAAATAGCTCTACCTCCCGTGTGGAACTTCAAATAGCTCCACCTCCCGTGTGGAGCTTCAAATAGCTCCACCTCCCGTGTGGAACTTCAAATAGCTCCACCTCCCGTGTGGAACTTCAAATAGCTCCACCTCCCGTGTGGAGCTTCAAATAGCTCCACCTCCCGTGTGGAACTTCAAATAGCTCCACCTCCCGTGTGGAGCTTCAAATAGCTCCACCTCCCGTGTGGAACTTCAAATAGCTCCACCTCCCGTGTGGAACTTCAAATAGCTCCACCTCCCGTGTGGAGCTTCAAATAGCTCCACCTCTCGTGTGGAACTTCAAATATCTCTACCTCCCGTGTGTAACTTCATATAGCTCCCGTGCCATGTGTAGCTTTAAATAGTTCCCGTGCCCTGGGGAGCGCCGCCGCCAGCGGGCAGCGGCGGGGCAGACGGCCCCATTGACGCAGATTATTGATGCCCGAGCAGGGGTGTGCCCGCCGCCGCGGCCCTACTGCGTGACGTCACGCAACCTCGCCTCGCCCCCGACCGAGTGCGCCGGGGACCACGAGTGTTCCGGAGTGGACCGCTGCTGTTACGACACCTGTCTGGAGCACCGCGTCTGCAAGACGGCCGACATCGCCGCCCACGCGGGTCCCGTGGGGCCGTACGCCCGCCAGGACCTGGTGCGGCACGCCGACTCAGACATCCTCGCTGATGACGATGGCGACGTCAGCAATGACGTTAGCAGCGGAGAGAAGGGGATCGGTGTGCGGGCGAGTGGCGCTAGCGAGGAAGAGCGAGGCAGCGGGAAGATCAAGTTCCTCGACGTCGAGTAGACGGCGGAACAGTGAGCGGTGTGTCTGGAGAGTTGGGTTGGTATGTTCGAGGTTCGAGGTTCGAGGTTCGAGGTTCGAGGTTCGAGGTTCGAGGTTCGAGGTTCGAGGTTCGAGGTTCGAGGTTCGAGTGTTCGAGGAGGACTGGTGGCGTTCGAGTCTGGATGAGATGCGGATGGAGAGGCGGTGCGAGCTGATTGTGGATCAGGATCTGCTGCTGATCGTATGAAGGCCTACAGTCGGTGATAGAGGCAGTAGCGAATGTCGGCACGATTGTGAGAGAATGTTCCAGAGAACTTATCAGCGCAATGCCAGTGCCTGCCTAGGAGAACCCCTCCTGCTTTGCAACGTGCCATACACGAATGCTAGTCGACTGATGCGCGAGATGTCCAGCACTGAGGTCATGGATGTTTGCTTGAGGCGAGCCGTATGGCTGATGGTTTGTACATTTGTGGATGTCTGCTGCAACTAAGAGACATCGAGTTGGCAGTTGTTTGAATGATTCAGGTATTTATTATAAGATTTGTGATAATGAATGTGCGAATGTTTTGTTTGCTGCATCGTCGGTAACAAATTCAAATATATAGAAATATATGAAGTAAAAAACAACAGAATTTTGCAAGGGGCTGACAGGGCGGATTATGCACACATTTATGCCTACTTTATTTATATTGCTTATCGTGAAAATCAGCGTAGGCTCGAAGCCTGATTATTTTTAGCCAGGGGACTATTGGATAGGGTGCCAGTTTTGCAGACATGTATATTTCATCTAAATATTAGACCAAGCGACAACTGAGGGAAAACTGTAGGAGCAAGCAGTTGCGGGGATGATAACACTGGTGCTGCATAATATTACACATAAAAACACGTCCGAACAGCAGAGCACTTCTCTTCCAAAAGCCACGAAAAACAAACAATTGCGAATGAGTTGCACCGACTGATGCTGAATAGGTATATGTATTTAGTCCCGCATTTATATTTAGCTATCCCTGTAAAAAGATACCCACCAGCGGTATGACATTTAATGCAATAATAGTTGGGAAACGATTTTCTACAGAGCTGTTCAAGAGCTCCAATGACTCAATTGTGACGCGACTATTTCACGGCCTGCAAAAGTCGACACTGTGCTGCACTGCCTGCGGGTTTGAGTCGGCCACATTCGAGACATTCTCGCTGCTGACACTTCCGCTGCCGGTAGCGACAGCAGGTAGTGGAGGTCTGCATCACTGTCTCGATCAGTAACTCTCCGGTGATCTAATCGATGACTGGCGATGCCCGAACTGTCGGCATAGCCAGGATGCCAACAAGAAGTTAGACTTCTGCCGCCTACCACCGGTCATTATCTTCCATCTGAAACGGTTCAGTTTCACTGGCACCACCGCACGGAAGGCCCATGCGCCAGTGGCATTCCCACTACGCGACCTTGACCTGAGTCAGATTGCGACCTGCCCGCACCTGAACACGCATGGCATGGTGCACGACTTGTACGGGGTGGTGGAGCACTATGGCGGCCATCACAGCGGCCACTACACTGCCTACTGTCTCAACCAGCCGGCCGCTAGCTGGTTCCTCGCCGACGACATTCATGTCCAGGAGTGTACAGCCGCCAGGGTCCGAGATGCAACAGCCTACATGCTTTGCTACGCCACCAGAAGCTCGAAAGCCCTATCGGAGCTGAGTGCGGCGGAGCTGGCGTCTGCCCTTCTGCCGGGAGTCACCGCCGGGGCCGGAGGCCGCCCCGCACGAGTCCCCACCGCCGTCCCCGCCCAGACCGACTGTCAGCTGATGGGGTGAAGGGGTTGACATGTAGTCAGATAGTCTGTTGTTATATGCAAAGAGTGTCGTTGGGAAGCATGTGCATTCATATGTTATCGCTTATTACTGCATATTCGTACTCGTTCGTCGTGTTGCATGTGCATAAATATATGTGTCAATACGTTTTCTACATAAATGTAAAGCTGGTGAAGGGAACGGGGTGGTCAAGGGAACAACACTGTTGCATTCGGTGCAGGGACCGCACCGAGCGTGGCACAATGGGGCATGAGGCGGGAGCAAGGTCTGGCACGCCACAATTAGAAAGTCACGGTTCTTGCTTACTTGCTACACAAAATGGAGACTAAATACCAAGAAATGATACGTGTGATGTTGCTAAGGGCATACTCTTAGTATTCTCTCATATTTGGCGGGATTTCTGGAATTTACCTATACGCGTGAAGAAGACCTAGGTGAGATTCGGCCAGCAATGACGATGTTCGGGAACAATTCTGTGCAGGTCGGATTTGCCTAAATATCTTCCATTTTTGGCGAAGTGCTGTTTAATTTAAATGTAGCACATGACCAGACGATATTAATGAAAGAAAAAACAAGTATTTATATATAATATAAATACTTATAATATAATTAATATTTAAAAATGTCATTTTCTGGCAGAAGTACAAACTTGCGCAAGAAAATGAGCTACGGTCTGATAGAACATGAGTTTAGCAGCGTTTTGCTTACAACAAATCTTTGGGCGGTGGTGGCCAATTTCATATTTTCTTTGTTAAATTTGACTTATGAAAAATTCTGATCACATATTTGACACCTGTAACAAAACATGACATAACATATGTAAACACATGTTTAAGTGCCAAGTGTTCAAGTTTGTTTCGGTATTAGCCTGCAGCGCTTATCAGTCTCATTGTATACAAATAGGGAAAATTATTTGAAATACATATTCAACATATTATACAACTTTAAACACAACGCCGTGTCTAACGCCATTGCCGGCTGGTCAATGCTGACTGACAAAATTTGGCACTGTGTCACGCACATACGGTTCAGAACAGAGTCAAACTACTTTCAGATTCGTAATCTGTGGACAATTTGGCTTCAGAATAGGCTCTTTTGCTTGGTTTCCAAAAAGTCGTCGAAATTAATTATGGCATGCCAGACCGCGCTCCCGCCCTACTGTGCGTGGGTTCGACTCCCACCGAGTCAACCGCGTTGGTGTCTCGTCCAACCCGGTGCGGACATTGGGAAAGGCCTCGTAAACCTAATCCCAAAGAGAGGGGGAGAAGGAGCGCCTCCTGAAGTGGGCGAAAGGTCCGTTGGGGGTGAAATAGAATACATAAATAAAGAATTGCATCAAACATGTGCCGAGATACCATTCTGTTCATGACATAACCTCTTCAAGGTTCGGTCACCAGCAATCTGTGTGTGTATAGGACAAGTAGGCAGCATAGTTTGAAGAAGAGGTTATATTAATCAGGTTTAACTTGCATAATGCAGCATCCTTGGTATTTAGTCCCGTATCCGATTCTTGTATCTGGGCACATACCTTCTGTCAGTATCACTGCCACCGTGACGTCACCGTGACGAGTGGGCACACATCTTACTGTCAGTATCACTGTCACCGTGACGTCACCGTGACGAGTGGGCACATTTCTGACTGTCAGTATCACCGTCACCGTGACGAGTGGGCACATTTCTGACTGTCAGTATTACCGTCACCGTAACGTCACCGTGACGAGTGGGCACATATCTGACTGTCAGTATCACCGTCACCATGACGTCACCGTGACGAGTGGGCACATATCTGATTGTCAGTATCAATGACACCGTGACGTCACCGTGACGAGTGGGCACATATCTGACTGTCAGTATCACTGTCACCGTGACGTCACCGTGATGAGTGGGCACATACCTGACTGTCAGTATCACTGTCACCGTGACGTGACCGTGACGTGTGGGTACATTTCTGACTGTCAATATCACTGTCACCGTGACGTCACCGTGACGAGTGGGCACATATCTGACTGTCATTATCACTGTCACCGTGACGTCACCGTGACGAGTGGGCACAAATCTGGCTCGTCAGTATCACTGGGACTGTGACGTCACCGTGACGAGGTCTGCAGCTGACTCCTCTCCTCTGATGGCGGCTGGCCGCTCCGTCCAGCTGCAGCAGCCGCGGTCTCAGTCAGCCAGCTGAGCTGAGCGCTGATTGGTGGAGAGAGTGACCCAACTCGGACCCAGCTCGGATTCAGGCTCTTGGGCCTTCTACATTTCTCCACCATCGCTTGCAGCTGCTGGGACAGCAGGGCACTGAACTGGTCCACTGTTGATGGCGCCACGGTCATTTTCACCGTGCTGTTTCTCCACCATCGCTTGCAGCTGCTGGGACAGCAGGGCACTGAACTGGTCCACTGTTGATGGCGCCACGGTCATTTTCACCGTGTTGTTTCTCCACCATCGCTTGCAGCTGCTGGGACAGCAGGGCACTGAACTGGTCCACTGTTGATGGCGCCACGGTCATTTTCACCGTGTTGTTTCTCCACCATCGCTTGCAGCTGCTGGGACAGCAGGGCACTGAACTGGTCCACTGTTGATGGCGCCACGGTCATTTTCACCGTGTTGTTTCTCCACCATCGCTTGCAGCTGCTGGGACAGCAGGGCACTGAACTGGTCCACTGTTGATGGCGCCACGGTCATTTTCACCGTGTTGTTTCTCCACCATCGCTTGCAGCTGCTGGGACAGCAGGGCACTGAACTGGTTCACTATTGATGGCGCCACGGTCATTGTCACCGTGTTGTTTCTCCACCAGTGTTTTCTAGTTCACGCCAGCGGTTCCCTGCGCTCACGCGACCGCATGCCACGTCACGTGTATCCCTGACCAGCCACCAGTACACACTGACCCCGACCCGCCGACCTAGCTCGGCCGCCGGGGCGGGGCCGCAGGGGCGCACTCAGGCGAACGGCAAGGGGCGCAACACGTGTGATTCGGCCAAGAAACACAAATCTATTCCGGTCAGTATAAGTGGTGATTTCATTTTTGGTAACCGATTACTGTTGTAAGTAAGCACGCATGCTATTTCTTCGGATGAATGATTGGATACACTGCATTCTCGCAATTGCGAGCTTGACGTATAACACTTAGTATAACCTAAATGTCGCATTCTACACAAAATATGTGTTTGTTAGGCGCGCATATGCAGAAGAGACAGATGATTGCCATGGACCAATTATAAATGTGTATAGGGTTTCCACTTCATACACGATTTTCCTAAGAATATTTAACTTTTGGCGATAGCATTTCAGTAAGAATCCTACCAGTAATACACCTATATTTGGTCGGGAGCCAAGCGGGTGGTTTACGACCATAAGATCCTGCCAATGTAAAGGACACTTCCAACATACTTTGAATTAAAATGGCAAGGCAAATTGCTAACCGACTGTATTGGTTGCAGTTCATGTTTCCATGAACGGTGCTTTCATTTCCTGAGTCAGCATTTTCTAAGTTACTAAAAATATATTTTACATGAGAACATAGTTTAATTTAATTAACCTCTCGTACTCAAACATTTCATTGATTTCTGCGCAGTTGAAACCGATGAGCGTTGTCAGTGGGACAGACTTTACAAATAAAACAACACGTGCTGGAGACTGCATTAACTCATACAACGATAACACCAAACCCTGGAGACTGCAGTAGCGCACACAACGATAACACCAAACCCTGGAGACTGCAGTAGCGCACACAACGGTAACACCAACCCTGGAGACTGCAGTAGCGCACACAACGATAACACCAAACCCTGGAGACTGCAGTAGCGCACACAACAGTGACACCAAACCCTGGAGACTGCAGTAGCGCATACAACGGTAACACCAACCCCTGGAGACTGCAGTAGCGCGCACAACGATAACACCAAACCCTGGAGACTGCAGTAGCGCACACAACGATAACACCAAACCCTGCAGACTGCAGTAGCGCACACAACGATAACACCAAACCCTGGAGACTGCAGTAGCGCACACAACAGTGGCACCAAACCCTGGAGACTGCAGTAGCGCACACAACGATAACACCAAACCCTGGAGACTGCAGTAGCGCACACAACGATAACACCAAACCCTGGAGACTGCAGTAGCGCACACAACGATAACACCAAACCCTGGAGACTGCAGTAGCGCACACAACAGTGGCATCAAACCCTGGAGACTGCAGTAGCGCACACAACGATAACACCAAACCCTGGACACTGCAGTAGCGCACACAACAGCACTGGGGACATTCCACGACATTTCGACAATTTCCCCCCCAATTTTCACCCTCATCTCTCACTTTTTGTTTAAAATTGGTCTATAGGGTTATCTTGGATTCTGAATTGAGCTGTGGCAATATTAGCTCGAATTTAAAACAGGTTTTTGAGTTATAGCCTCGGGAATTTTTACAGAGGTATTTTGTTTAGGCAAAAATAACGCATTTGACTTAACCAAATATAGAAAAGACTTATATGGCTTTATTCGCAATGAAACAGAAACTCTATTTATGGGCATTGTTGCGTGACCTTGAATGACCTTGATACCGTGACCTCGTTACCTTTTTTCGTTGATCTCGTGTGAACCCGGGTACACCTCGGATTTAAATTTTCACTTTGCTAAATACTTGTCAATATATTGCCTAACAACGCAAAACAAATTGCGTTTTTCCTCTAATTTCCATATTTTCCGCCAATATGCGTGCGTGTTTTCGAATTACCCCCAAGGGGAGGGGTACCGGGCGGATATCTCAGCTACCATCACTGACGGATTCGGGGGGGGGCACCGAGACCATGGCCTCCCCAAACGCTCAAGTAGTAAAGCCAAACTATGTGTTGGCCTCCCCCAAATCGGCCAGCAGTATAATATAAATGTCGCATTCTACTGCCTGCTTACTGTAACCAATCTAGGCAACAACAAAAATAGCAGGTGACGCGGGTTTGACGCCTCGCCACAGAGCAATGGGTGCTGGTTTGCCAACCACTTGAACCGTAGTAAGATGAAGCGGCATTATACTTCATAATACAGGCTCCTGCTAATGTTGAATAACGCACCACGCTGACAGCACCTAATTAGATGAAGCGGCGATATGCTTCATAATACAGGCTCCTGCTAATGTTGAATAACGCACCACGCTGACAAGCACCTAATTACCACGCTGACACCTAATAACCACGCTGACAGCACCTAATTAGATGAAGCGGCGATATGCTTCATAATACAGGCTCCTGCTAATGTTGAATAACGCACCACGCTGACAGCACCTAATTAGATGAAGCGGCGATATGCTTCATAATACAGGCTCTGCTAATGTTGAATAACGCACCACGCTAACAGCACCTAATTAGATGAAGCGGCGATATGCTTCATAATACAGGCTCCTGCTAATGTTGAATAACGCACCACGCTGACAGCACCTAATTAGATGAAGCGGCGATATGCTTCATAATACAGGCTCCTGCTAATGTTGAATAACGCACCACGCTGACAGCACCTAATTAGATGAAGCGGCGATATGCTTCATAATACAGGTTCCTGCTAACATGCTATCCGATAACCGGTCATCAGCTGGCACGACTTTCTCACGATGCCTGAAACCCGTACTCCTTCCCCCCCCCCCCCCCCCCCCCCCAGTATTGAGGTGTACCAATAGAAGGCATTTCTTTATGGCGACAGTTTCCACCCCGATGCAGAAATTGCAATTACTTTCCAATACCAATACTAATTTTATTTTAAAGGGAGTGTGCCTACTCACATCGCTTATGTGGGGTTATTGACACTGGTTTATATAGAACATAACTTTCTGAATCGAACCATGACTTTCATTTTTCCAGATTCACATTAGTTGCTATTATATTCCAAGACTCCATGAACTGGCTGGTAGCAAAACAAATATCGGGTAGACTCCAGAGGGCTTCCGCTGCTAGAATCACCGCAGCCTATCGATTAAACTGCTAGCATATCGTTAGCGCCGGCAATAGCAATTTGAACAAAACAGCTCGTGCGCGCTGATAGCAGCAGCCGAACAGTACCGTCTGTCCTCCTACTCGCAAACGCTTGATGGCCATTTTTCGACGAAGATATCAATGTAGAACTACGAAACTTGCACATATAAAGTTCACCATGGCAAGAACATGCTGTGTAAACTTGTCTCTCTATCATGATGTGACCGTATTGTTATTGTCTTATGTGTGCCAGTTTTACATAACATCACTATAGTGGCGATCATTTTATAGATATTTAAACACAAAATAAGCCAAAAAGAGTATAATTGAAAATTCAACTAAAGGAGCTCCAGATGTGAATTTAATAGTTTCCAACAATCAAACCACCTTATTACTTACCGTAATAAGGTGGTTTGATTGTACTTACCGTATTAAAATATTTTGACATTCCAAAACGGTAGGTACATTCCCTTTAAATGAAAAGTAAACCGTCCTTATAATAATTGCTAGCATAAATTTAAATGATAAAAAAGATCCATTTGGGGAAGCTTCAATATAAATGTTCTTGATTAATAAACTTCTGCTTACAAGTATTTTTGCGATCATGCAACGATGTCTAAACTCTAAGGTCTTGCGACTCCAATGGGGTATTGGTGTGTGGTTCAGCTTTGATTGACAGAAAATCGAGGCCCAAGAATGATAACGTTGACGTATGCGCTGTCCTTTTGGTAATTTGGAAGTGATTGGTTAAAATCATGAAGAGGGGGAAAATGCCCCCTCCCATAGGAGCATGGGGGACATTAAATACAAATACAAGTATAACCCCTTGCCTCCCCCCCCCCCCCCGCGTAACAACTCTTTCGTTCGCGCTGAGGGACCCCCCTCCCGGTCAACGACTTTTCGTGCTGACCACCAAACGCCACCCCCTCCCCCGGTCACAACTTTTCGCTGATGAAAGGAGCGAAGTTTTAGCCCTCCAAACTCAAACCCTAGATCCGCCAGTGCCCGAGTCTTTGGCCTCCCCCAAATGAGTGGCTGGATTCGCCAGTGGCTACCATTGCAGCTAGAGACCCGATTTTTAGTATACACATTGTCAGGGTGACGAGCAACACCACGCAGCCATCCGGCGTGGTCCAAAAGGATCGAATGGTGACGACCCTGCCCAAAACGGTCCCATAAGTTCGGAGCATGACGTCAGCAACGATTTTTGACTGTTTTTGGTCCAATTTGGTCCACTTCGATTGAACCAAAGTGGATAAAACTAAAAACGGCACCGGTTAGACCAAGTCAGATCGAATGGTGAAAACTCCATTCAAATAGGTCCCATAAGTTCGGAGTAGACGTCGTCTGCAACGATTTTTGGCGGTTTTGGTCCACTTAGAATACACCAAAGTGGATAAAACTATAAACTGCACAAAAAAAAACTGGATCAAAACCGGAACTCAAAACTGGACCACGTCGGATCGAATGGTGAAGACCCCACCTAAATCGGTCCCATAGGTTTGGAGCATGACGTCGTCGTCAACAATTTTTGACGGTTTTGGTTCACTTAGATTGGACCAAAATAAATAAAACTCAATATGGCACCAATTTAGACCACGCCGGATTTAATGATGAAGACCTTACCCAAATCGGTCCCATAGGTTCGGAGTATGACGTCTGCAACGATTTTTGGCGATTTTTATCAATTTGGTCCACTTAGATTAAACCCAAATAGATAAACCTCAAAACAGCATCGTTTAGCACTACGGCGGATCGAATGGTGAAGACCCTACCTACATCGGTCCATAGTTTTGGAGTATGACGTTGTCGGCAACGATTTTGGCGGTTTTGGTCCAATTTGGTCCACTTAAATTAGACCAAAGTAGATACAACTCAAAATGGCACTGTTTAGAACTACGGCGGATCGAATGGCGAAGACCCGACCCAAATCGGTCTCATAGGTTCGCATATATTCGCCCCATTATCCCTCCCCTTGGGGGTAATTCGCAAACACGCACGTATATCGACGGAAAGTATGGAAATTAGGGAGAAAAGGTACCTTTTTGTATTTGTTGCGTTGTTATGCAATATATGGACGAGTATTTTGCAAAGTCAAAAATTGAAGATCAGAGGTGTACCCGGGGTCATACAAGGTCAACGAAAAAAGGTCACGAGGTCACCGGCGTCAAGGTTTATTCAAGGTCACGCAACAAAGCCCAGAAATATAATTTCTGTTTCATGCGAATTCAGTCGTAAAAGTCTTTTTGACACTTGGTTATGTCAAATGCACTTTTTCGGCCTCCAAAAATACCTTTTCAGCGTGACCTTGCCAAAAAGGCCGAGGCTTAACTCAAAAACCTGAGTTCAGATCGAGGTAATATTGCCCACAGCTGTATGCAGGACCCACTATAGACCCAGATATCACTATAGACCAATTTTGAACACAGTTTTGACTACAGCAGTCCACATGGCGATAACACCAAACCTTGGAGACTGCCGCAGTGCACATGACTCTGAGGTCCGGCCTGTGGATTTCGGTGTCCCGCAGGGATCTATAACTGGACCGATACTTTTCAGCCTTCGTCGTAGCTGACCTCCCGAACTTCTTCCCCATGGTCGTATGCTATGCAATGCGGATGACACTCAGCTTCTCGTCAGCTCGCCGCCTGAGCAGCCAGCTCGCCAGCTCAGCTTCGCGTCAGCTCGCCGCCTAGACAGTGACAGTTTGCTTCAACTCAAAATTCGCCTTGAAGAGTCAATGGCATCGGTGCACAACTGGTTCAAAACAAACTTTTCTGAAATCAACGCTTCCAAAACTGACTTTATTTTACTCGGCAACAAAACCTCTCTGCGAAAAGCTGCGAACTTCCACTTCGATTTTCTGGCAGCTCTTTCGAATCATCTGACGCAATCAAATTGCTGGAGTGACTGTGGACCAGGCACTGACCTGGGATCAGCATATCTCTGTAATTGTTGGGAGTGACTGTGGACCAGGCACTGACCTGGGATCAGCATATCTCTGTAATTGTTGGAGTGACTGTGGACCAGGCACTGACCTGGAATCAGCATATCTCTGTAATTTCTGGGAGTGACTGTGGACCAGGCACTGACCTGGGATCAGCATATCTCTGTACATTGTGCGCCGATGCTACTGCATCCTCGTGTCCCTCAACAAATGTCGACGCCACTTCTCTACTGAAGCCCTCATCACAATCATTCAGGCCCACGTTTTATCCCAGATCATATATTGCCTGCCCATTTGGGGCAGAGCAGCTAATTATCAGTTAAACCGCATCCAAAAAGGTTATTACCTTCGCAGCTTGGGTAGTGGCCGGCGTACGCCGCCGCGATCCCATCACTCCTGCCTTAAACTCCCTGCACTGGTCAAGGATCGGCGAGCTGGTCGAGGAGCGCGACTGCCTGAAGGTGTGCCGTGCTCTTATGATACCGACGCCCCACGGCCGTCCGGTCGATGTTTACGCGGCGATCGGACGAAGCGACGCGCGAGACCCGCCTAACGTGCACCGAGAGACTCCATCTACCGAGAGTGCGGCTCGCCAGCACTCTGAAGTGTTTTGCGTACCGAGCCGCCTCGGAGTGGAACAGTCTGCCCTGCGCGGCAGCCAATGCGCCCAATGTTAGAGCATTTAATGGGGCACGCCATCGACGGGCCGTGTAAGTTGCAGCGCAAACCGGGTACACATGTTTGGGTCTTATCTGCTCTGAGATGCAATCTATGTTAGTTCTGCTTTCTGCACCTTGATCGGTTTACGCTGTATATATTTTGAACTCGGTATTTTAGCGATGGTTTTGCGTTTATGGCCACTTCCCTGATTATACTTTCCTTAATTTTTCATTCGTTGCAATTTGGTCTTTACATTTGGCTGTGTTTATAACTACGTTTCTTGTCTTGCATTGTCATTTGTCATTGTGCTTATGTCCCGAAAAACTGTGCTCGCACGGATGGACTTTAAATGACATGAACATGACAATACATACAATAACACCAAACCTTGGAGACTGCAACACTGCACATGACAATAACAGTAAACTTTGGAGACTGCAGAAGTGCACACATAACAATAACACCAAGCTTCGGCGACTACAGAAGCGCACACAACGGTACCACCAAACCTTGGAGACTGCAGTAGCCACACATCAGGAGCACCACAGGCTGGAGACTGCAATCGCGTAAGTACATATCACTAACACTACAGGCTAGATAGTGCAGTAGCGCACACCCACGGTAACACCAAACTCTCCAAACTCCAAAACTCCACCACCAAACTCTCACCAAACTCTGCAGCTGATATGCAAGTTTCGGAGATAAGCTACGCACGTTTTGGACTCCAGCCAGAACATACGCATATTATATAGTTAATTAGTGTATTTCACGCACACTGTCGGGGGCCAGAAATCCGCCCCATGATGTTTTTCATGAATAGTGGGAAAAGAATTCCGCACGGCGCCACTAAATTTGGCACAGCTGTTTAGGCATCAATTAACCACATGGTGTGATTTTTTACCCCGGGTCATTCAGGTCAGCTCACCAGGTC
>JAXIVJ010016667.1:10000-22500 GCA_036785665.1 Chirona hameri | reverse complement strand
GTTAAGGTGTTAGTGGGACAAAACAAATATGCATAATTTGCATAACTATTTAAGTATCCTATGATGGTGAAGAAAATGTAGGCAAAATAAGGATGCAGGATGTAAGAAAAACAAGGGAGTAGAAAATAGGAGGAGAATTAAATCAGGATAGCTCCAGGTGGGTGGCAGCACAACGGGTTTGATACTATTTTGCACAGGTCACAACTTCCGAAACAAATTCCGAACTGGATGTCTATTTGACTTCCTTGCAAAAGTTGAGTTGTATTAAGTTTATGATTTAATATTTTGTATACATTTTCGAGCACGGCTCATGATCACATACACAAAACCTAAAAACGTGTTTTTAGGTTTTGTGTATGTGATCATGAGCCGTGCTCGAAAATTTATACAAAACAATAAACATTTAATCATAAACTTAACTATAAATAAACTTTTGTAAGTTCAAATTAAAAGCTTTAAAATGCGAATTATTCCAATGCCTTACATAGCCACAGCGTTAAGTTGACTAACATATCGAATCAAATGGAGCATTTATCTTATATTGCATATTATATAACTTTAACCCGCTATTGACTGGGGGGCGTTTAACGTCCCCCCTTGATAAATTTTCGTAATAACTGCAAAACAAATAGGGCTATCAACGTGAAACTTCGATTACCTTCTTATAAATCATTTTGACGTCTTGTGTGCAAAACTGAAGAAATTTCGTTGAAATTTGGTCGAGTTATAGCGAATTTAGTGACGTCACTACACACGAGTTTTACACCAAAATCATCTCAACTTTGCCAGGCCGTACAAATGTCACATTTAAAGCAAAATGCAATCGAAAAAAATGCCAAAACATAGTAAATTAATTGCAGGGGCTTCAAACCAGCTAACTCGGATTTTTGAAAGAGAAAAATTGTTTTTGACCCCAAAAACCCCCAAAAACGTTTTTTTGGGGGAAAATCATCACAAAATCAAAATTTTATCAAATGTAAAAAACGGACGATATGTCAGAGAACCATACCTAGGCAACTACCATACCAAATTTCACACTGATATCTCGATTTTGGACTGACTTATGACATCTAAAGTACGGGTAACTCATGACGTCATATTTTGAAATTGTGTTTTTGGCTATATTGACTAGATACAGACAAATAAATGCCACCACTGTATTTCTGAGACAACAATGGTCTAGCAACATGCCTTTTGTGTTTAGATTTAACAATGTAAAATTTTGACCTTTGGTGACCTGAAATTGACCTGAAATTGACATTTACTTCACGTAAATGAAGTCAGGTGGTAAAATAACTATCACTATCGAATTATACGTGGAAAATAACTCATAGAACATGTGTTACATGACTTTCGTAGATATTTTAAGCATAGTGACCTTTTGTGACTTGACCATGACCTTGACCTTGGCCAACAATCTTAGTTTAGCTCATGCAGGATATGTATCATACCTGTGGCAGCACTTTGGGTGAAACTGGTCGCAATCGAAGGCTTTGGATGGAAAGTATGGCCCATAAACTCAAATGCGCCGATTTTGGCCTTTGACCTGACCGTGACCTGACATTTGACCTCACTTTGACATCTTTGAGCATGCTTTATATTTGTCTTATTGAGATCTTTTGATTGCCGCATTGCGGCTTTCGCTGCAAGCATTGGTTTGGAACATAACAAGGGGGCGTTTAACGCCCCCCCCCCCCCTCCCCCCCCCCTCAGTCAATGGCGTTCTGCTGAGACCCCAGTCAATGCCGGGTAAAGTAAAGCTCGAGAATGTTATCGTCGATTGTAATGTTTCCAGCTCAAAAAATGCAATATGACATTGCTGACCACATATCCCATGCCCTGCATTACGCCGTCTTAACACATAATCTCGCACCTACACTGTTAAAAATATTTAGTAACATTGGGTGCTTCCGGGTGCTAATGTAGGCCAATAAGCAGCCCAGTATGCGTTGTTGAATTGCCTATGGTGCTAGTGGAATACTTGCACAAGCATGGTCTATCTATAACATTATAAGTAAAGCACCATTGCTGCTAATACTCGAGTGCATACGTAACCCATCAGCACGTTTCACTCTCGTGCTGCTTTGTGTAGTATCTTGTATGACAAAGGCTCCTAGAAGTAGCATCCTGTATACTGGACAATGCACCTTTCTCCCAATAAGTAAAGCCTTATTGATACTAAGTTGCCATTGGCCGCGGCCGCGCATGCGTGTGAGGCACTGAGGTAGCATCTCGGGTACTTTGTGTAGTATCTTGCTTTGACAAAGGTTCCTAGAAGTAACATCCCGTATAGTGATACTATAGACAAAGTAGCTTTCAGTTGCCATTGGCCGCGGCCGCGCATGCGCGCGAGGAACTGAGGGTTTGAGGCAGCCATTTTTGTTCAGTAACCGCGTGATCGTGATGGTGTTTCGTTCGCTGGTGACGAAGTGCTTTATGAAAGGTGCACTTTATGCATGGTGGAGTGATGCGGGCATATCAGAAACGTTTGAATATCATTTATGAAGACATTGTGTTGTGCTGTGATCATCAATTGAGTAATTAAAGCAACAAACTCCGGTTTGCGGACATCTCTACCGTATACGACGAGACACGATCCTCAGACGCAGCCCGCCAGAAGGGATTCGTGGTACGGGAAAAATCAAGACGCTGTCGACGACATTAAGGTACACTTTGTATTGTTCAGCTTTCTGCTCCCCTATATGTTTGTTGTAAATATTGTGATTTGTATAATACATTATATTGTCATTGTAAAGTTGTGTTTTACTGAAGATGTGCGAAATGCCTCAACGAACGCATTGCCACTCGGACATCGGACCTGTTCAGGCATTCGAATCAGTCGTGGGACATCTAATTTGAAATTCGTGTCATTTAATGACACGAATGTTTTGATATATATTCATATGATGGCAACCCTATCGCCGTGCCCGCTGGTGAAAATATGACACTATTGTTCGCTGTTTATGGTAGTCTGCTATTGGCTGAAGGAATCACCTACAAAAATTATAGCGCCGGTGGAGTGCTACGAGTGTGATTTTTTTCGTTTTTAGGCGAGCCTCAAACTTGCCGGCACCTCACAACCTAGCGCCGGTGGAGTGCTACAAGTGTGATTTTTTCGTTTTTAGGCGAGCCTCAAACTTGCCGGCACCTCACAACCTAGCGCCGGTGGAGTGCTACGAGTGTGATTTTTCATTTTTGGGAGAGCCTCAAACTTACCGCATGCGATGCGTCTTATGAAGAATAACGGTGCTTCGAATGTGCTATCTGTAGCACCCCGGAGCCAAGCACAGGTAGGGTGCTGAAATTCGGCGAATCAAGCACCTTTTCTGACCGGCATCGTGGTACTATCTGAAGAACCCTGGGGTGTTGCTGTAGCATGGCTTAGTATACCACGGTGCTAGCCCAAGAGCCCTGACGCGTTAACGTAGCATTGCTTTGCTACTATCTGAAGCACCATACGAATGCTGTTTTTCGGCGAAAAGGATTAGCACCTTTAGGGTGCTAAATATTTTTAACAGTGTAGGATCACATTTCATTACATCACATGTTTTCCAGATTTTATTTATATAATACTGAACACCTGCAGCGTCAACCCCATGCACATGACGTCTAGAACGTAAGTAGTGTGTGCTATAAAAACAACACTGATTCTAAGGAATACAATACACATAAAAACAACAAAGCAGGCTTCAGTTCACACACAAACAAAGCACGAATGTTATGATAAATGGAAGCAGCTACTCGATAACTACGTGGTGTAGATATGGATTGATAGGTATGTGATCAGACTTGTCAATGATTCAATGTGAATCGACTACTTTTGATTGAATCATTCTTATTTCAAATGAATAACTCATGAATCGATTCACCTCATGCGCAAACCTGTTATGAGTCACTGATTGAATCATTCATACAGATAAAATAGGCTGATTGAATCATTCATTGCTCAAAGAATCATTCTTTTTTGGTCGAAGAGCATAAACTGTCCCAAAAATATGTCAGCGGCCCAGCATTTATCTGTGCCCCATGTGGACTTAATGGCCAATTATATGAGCTCTGTGTCCTGAGCTGTAACCTGTAATTCATCTATTCGTGAAGAAAGCGAGGCTTTGTGTCCAACTCCAGTGGGCACAAAGCCACTGTTTAATCAGCCCTAACTAGGTACATACCTTGGTACTGGTAGGGTTAGGGGTAGGCACCTAGATACTTAGAAAAGGTAACTAACTCATACTTTGATTCATAGACCACACAGTAAACGCACACATTTTTCACACGTAAAATTATCAAAATGTACCCACCTTTTCCTAATTTCTAGGCTATAACATATACAAAACTAAATCATAAACAAACATTTGCATGACCTCCGGATGTCCCAAATATCATTGTCGCATCGGCGCCGCTTTATTCCACATCATGCTTTATACAAAATAATACCTAATGCAAAATCAAAATAAATGTTCTATTCGCTTAAAAAGCCGAAACGTTAAGTCATTAATTCTTTTGGAACTTGGAATTTGCAATTATATTACATATTATAAATATCATTTTATAATCAAAATAAACAACACGCGTGTCAAATTGGCTCATATTCACATTCACATTCACATTCGGAAACACATTCGCGGACTATTTGGATTAGCTTCAAAATTGGAACACAGATAGATCACGACCTAATGATCATTCTGGTAAAATTTTAGAGTCGCACATTCAAAATCAAAGGAGTTAGAGTAGGTCAGATAGGTTTAAGGTCAAACAGCGGACTATTCCGATTTGCATGGAAATTAGCACAATGGTAGAACATAACCTCCTTATCACGCTCATGAAATCTTAAGAGTCGCACATTCAAAATCAAAGGATTTAGAGCAGGTCATATGTTTAAGGTCAAACAGCAGACTATTCTGGTTTGCATGAAAAATGGCACACAGGTAGAGCATAGCCTCCTTATCACGCTCATAAAATCTTAGAGTCGCACATTCAAAATCAAAGGAGTTAGACAAAGGAGTCGACACTTCTCTTTAATGTTGAGTGATTGAATCAAGATTGAATCATTCATTATGTTAATGTTGAGTGATTGAATCATGATTGAATCATTCATTATGGTAATGTTGAGTGATTGAATCATGATTGAATCATTCATTACGGTAATGTATAGTGATTGAATCATGATTGAATCATTCATTATGGTCCGTGAATCACTGTGAATCGATTCATGACAAATATGAATCATTGACAAGTCTGTATGTGATGACAATTTCTTGAAACGATAATGCAATACAGGATAACAAAAAACTTCCAAAAAGAGTGCTGCACCAGACATAATCGGACTAATTGCACTACAGAGGACAAAGCCTTTATGGTGATGGTCGTCGCCAGTAGAACACTGAACAGCCTTTACGCGCTGTTCGATGGGGCTGATTAGATTAATTAAAGCTTAGTGCTACGAGCACGTCTCTCACTTGTTAATCTAATTTCGAAGGAAGATTGTGTCTGATACAGGGCTGCGGGGTCGATCGGTTTTCAGGTGACTCCAAGATCGACTCCGACCCTTAAAGGGAATAGGTCACCTTGAAAGTTGTCTCGAAGTTCAACCATACGGTGCATCTTGAGCTCAAAACTACGAATATGACTTTGGTTTGGACAACTGATGGATATATGTGGAGAAAGAAGTAAGTTTCTCTTTCTATTTCACGAGAAATCGTACGATAGCAGCAGGCGTTACGGCTCCCCCGCTCCGCCTGACGCCAAGTACAGTCTCTGGCAAGAGGCCGCCGCGCCGCCCGGGCGGCTGAGCGGATATTAACGAGGCGTCGTGACCAGAGACTACGTGCCAGAGAGTAAACCTGCCTCCGGCGGCGAGCCGGCGGCGGCGAGCGGCGAGCGAAAGGAACTGATCGTGGCCCGGAACAGCGGAATTGAAACCGGGCCCACTAGTCCTGTGTCGAAATTACTCAACGTAGGGAGGTAATTCTTTCACCACAACCCATTTTTAAATCTGCTCTACAAATCTGCTATCTCAGTCCAAAACTCCATGCTAAAGGTGAACTATTCCCTTTAACCCGCGAGTCACTGGGGGGCTTTTTTTTAGCCCCCCCTTAGGAATATCAGGAATATCTCAATAACTAATCCAGATATCGACAGCAAAATTTCAGAACCTTTCCGGGCATCATTTTACACCTTTTAAGAAAAAAATGAAAAAAATTTCGTCAGAAATTTTTCGAGATATAGAGAATTTAGTGACGTCACTAAACATGATTTTGACACCAAAATCGGCTAAACTTTGCCAAGCTGTACACATGCTGCATTTGAAGCAAAATGGAATCCAAAAACCCTAAAAGGTAGAAAATTGCAAGGGCTACAAACCAGCCGTCTCGAAATTTCACAAATTTTGGGTTTTGACCCCAAAAATTTCACAATTTTTTTGTTTTGAAAAAATACTCACAAAATCAATTTTTTCAAAGATATTGAAAAAATCGGAATATATGTCAGATAACAACATATGGGCAACTATCATACAAAATTTCAAAATGATATCATCTTTTTTTACTGTCATGGCATATAAAGTATGGCTAAATCATGACGTCATATTTTGAAATTGCGTTTTTTTGGCTTTTGTTGACCGGATACAGACAAATAAATGCCAGCACTGTTTGTTTTAGATAAAACTGATATAGAAACATGTTTTTTTCATTTCGATTTATCAATTTCAAATTTTGACCTTCAGTGACCTGAACTTGACCTGAACTTGACACTATCTTCACGTAAATGAAGTCAGGTGGTAAAATGACTACCACTATCGAATTCTACGCGTAAAATCATCCATAAAACATGTGCTGCATGACTTTCGTAGATATTTTGTGTGTAGTGACCTTTTGTGACCTGACGGGGCGCTTGACCTTGATCTTTTCCAACAATCTCACTCATGTAGGATATGTATCATACTTTTGACAGCCCTTTGGGTGATTATAGGCGCAATCGAAGGCCATGGATGGCAAGTATTGTCCATAAACTAAAATACCTCGATTTTGACGTTTGACTTGACCGTGACCTGACATGTGACCTTAATTTGAAATTTTTAAGTTTGCGTTAGGCTTATCTCATTGAGCGCTTTAGAATGCCGCCTTGTGCGTCCCGCTACCATCATTGGTTCTGAAGATACCAGGGGGCTAAAAAAACACAGTGAGTCGCGTTACAGAATATACCCCAGTGACTGCCGGGTTAAGCCGCCATTGACTGGGGGAGGGGACGAATATCCCCTGGTTAACTTTCTAACCAATGATCGCAGCGAGACGTGCTAGGTGGCATTCAAAATCTCTCAATGAGATGCATTTAAAGCATACTCAAAATTCCAAATTGAGGTCACTTGTCAGGTTACGGTCAGGTCAAAAGTCAACATCGATATATGGGAGTGCATGGGCCATATGCTTTCCATACAAAACCTTCGATTGCAACTATTATCACCCAAAGTGCTCTTAGAGGCATACTTGCTTACACATCCCACATGAGCTAAAGTGAAATTTTTGGCGAAGGTCAAGGTCAAAGTCAGGTACAAAAGGTGACTATACGCAAAAGATCTACGAAAATCAAGCGATACATGTTTTATGGATGATTTTACAAGTATAATTCGATAGCGATAGTCATTTTACCACCTGACCTCACTTAAGTGTAGTTAATGTCACGCTCAGGTCAAGGTCAGGTTACTACGCAATTTCCCAGCGACGCCAGCGACTTGAGGCGACTGACGCGACAGCCGCGCGGCTGGTTACCATGGACACCAAAGACATCCTGACCAGCGCTTATGGATGGGTTAAACATTATCACGTTAACCCGGCAGTCACTGGGGTATTTTCTGTAACACGACTCCCTGGGGGGGATTTTTTAGCCCCCCCCCCCTTGTATCTTCGGAACAAATAGTACAATCTTGCTGACTCAAACGGCAATCGATAGCCCAGGAAATTTAATCGACAGAAAATAATTTCGGTCACCGATGACGTCACAGGTCAGGTCAAGTAAAAATATTTAAATAATTTTCATGGCGCATGATTTGGAGCTAAATTACGAAACTAGAGACGCGTAAAATACACAGAAAGGGTCAGGCTATATACTAAGCAACAGTAAATGACTATTCCAGTCATTCTGACGTCGGGCTAACTTACATGACCTCAGGTCAGGAGGCCAAGTTGAGCTTAGGTCCAACTTAACCTGTAAACATGCTATGTGATGCATGTTTATCGGTTAATTTTTCCCCCTGAGCACGAATAAATGTTAGAAAAGTCATATATGTAACTCTTAAAAAACAATAAATTATGGCATATATTTGTTTTGTTTTTAATCTGAAAATTTTAAGATTTTGCAAAGCCACGTGACAACTTAACTTAAAATTCTGAGATTTCAGATTTGTAGCACAGATTATTAGCTTTCATTTGGCATACGTGGATTAAGTTTATCTCAGTTATTTCTTTAGTGTACGGTTCAACAAGCTTCAACAACCATGGGAGGTGACGTCACTATGACGTCATTTCCGTCTGACCCGTGATAACCCCATACTTTTCCTTTTAAATACATGTGCAGAAATGATTCATGGAAAAGTACTAAAAATTTCAGGACGCTAACTGCTCTCCTTTCTTAAATATCACAATTATTCGTCAGGAAGGGGCTACCCCCCCCCCCCCCCCCATAGTGGCTCCCTGGTTAATATTCAGCTTTTTCAGTGTTCACTTTTGTTTTGCTCAGAACCGAAAATGAAGTAAAAATGTTTACCTTGTCGGTCAGCGCTAGTCAGAATGTCTTTGGCATCCATAGCAACCAGTAAAACGCCTTTTTGTGCGATCACCGAGCGGGCGCGCTCTGGTAAAGCTAAAACAGGTTTAAAAATGAAAAGGTACGGGAGCACACGTGGTAGTAACACATAGTCCTTTTAGTCCTTTAGTCCTCCATAAAAATTGTCAGGCCTCCATGCATGCCAACATAAAAATTGAGTTGTATTAAATTGTTCATGATCTCCTCTCTCGAATCCGCCAAAAGAGAGTACGTCCTGAGCGGCTGCATGCTTCAGCGTATACAAAACGAAAGCTTAGATAAATCAAACCATTTTTTATCAAGAATGATTTGTGTTCATTTCGACGTCTGTGGGTGCCACGTGCTGTGGTACCACCCATATCAGAACCCACTATAACCAAATCAAAATTGATCTGATGGTCCTATCCAATGGTGAAAACCCGATCGCAATTGGAGCAGTGGTTGCAAAGTTATTAGCCCGCGCACTGCAGGGGCTTTACTCCGAACACGAACTGCAGGGGGTTGATTTCCGACCCCCCCCCCCGCCCCCGAGATCTCGAAAACTACGCTACATAGAGAGAAGCGAAAAACGGCATTTGATAGCTTGATACATGTTCTATCGAAAGTATTTCTGCATTTTTTTTAGGTCAGGTCAAAATTGAGGTCACCAGAGGTCATCAAAGGTCAAATTTTCCAGTTTTTTTCTGTTTCAGGACATTGCTCCAGAAATTCCCATATATCTCAGAAACTATGCTAGTTAGAAACAAACAAAAAAGCAAACGCCAGCCAGTGAAATTTTAAATCGATATAGTGTCCTTAAATTTGATCTCAGGGCAATATTTGGGGCTCCAGAGGTAAAAAAATAAAACATTCCCGTTTTTTTGCTAAATCGTTTTTCGCTATTAACTTTTTACTTAATAAAGATAACGGCAAACTGTTTACGCCATTGTGTCCATCTAGTTAAGACGCTTTGAATGATATACATGGTGACCTTGTTAAATTAACTGAAAAATTTGACCTCAGGTCAAGGTCAAGTGGTGACCAAAGTAGGGCATGTTGCATATGGGAAGACATGTCTTGACGAGAAAAACACATTGATGTCTATTTTACTTCTCTATCTTCATTATGTCGGGAGTTATTGACAAAAAAAGATGATGGTGATCTCGCATGACCTCAAATGACCCAATAGGGGTCACTGAACAAAACTTACACTTGGATCATCAAGAATATCCTATAATAGCATGATCCAGAAGTAATGGTACTAATATCATGCATATCTTTGAAATGGGAAGCATTTGTATATTTCCCCATTGACTTATGGGGAGGTTACGAAATTGACCTGACCTTAGGTCACCGATATAGAAATTCCGAGATAATTGAATTGTAAGTATTTATGCCCTCATGACATCCTGTAGGTTTCAAACTCATAGGTGAAAAACTCTGGCTTTGGCACAACTGCAAACATTTTTGGAGGTGGGATCATTTGACCTGGTCTGGTGACCTGACCTGAGATGACCCGAGGTTATTTTATTTTGCAAAGTGTGCGCAATTGATGTCCTAACAGGGGTGGCGCGCAGCGCCGCCGAAAAAACCTGAGGGGGGAGCGGAAATCCCCCCCCCCCCCCCCTGCAGTGCGCGGGTTAACTTCCAAAAAGCGTCTATATGGCCGGGTCGGGCCGGGTCGGACCGGGTCGGGCCGGGTCGGGCCGGGTCGGGCCGGGTCAAATGTAAATTTGTTTAGTAAGTTGACTAGAAACCTGACGGGCGCTGCGCCCGCTCGGTAACCAGCCTCGCGGCTGCCGCGTCAGTCGCGTCGTGCCGCTCGCGTTGCTTGAAAATCGCGTAGTGTGAGTTGATCCTTAAGCAGATCAGTGTTTTTGTGTTGTTGTTGCTATCTGTTGATGCACTACGTCCCACAGGGATTCAGGGATTCTGTCGTGCAGCCCCACTGGAAACTCACTACTTTGTAATAAGTCCGGGTCGGTCTAAAGTCATGCCTCCGTGTATCCAGTCAATTTGACTGCATGGTCCTGATCGGGTCGGTCTAAAGTCATGCCTCCGTGTATCCAGTCAATTTGACTGCATGGTCCTGATCGGGTCGGTCTAAAGTCATGCCTCCGTGTATCCAGTCAATTTGACTGCATGGTCCTGATCGGGTCGGTCTAAAGTCATGCCTCCGTGTATCCAGTCAATTTGACTGCATGGTCCTGATCGGGTCGGTCTAAAGTCATGCCTCCGTGTATCCAGTCAATTTGACTGCATGGTCCTGACCGGGTCGGTCTAAAGTCATGCCTCCGTGTATCCAGTCAATTTGACTGCATGGTCCTGATCGGGTCGGTCTAAAGTCATGCCTCCGTGTATCCAGTCAATTTGACTGCATGGTCCTGATCGGGTCGGTCTAAAGTCATGCCTCCGTGTATCCAGTCAATTTGACTGCATACACGCTACGTTATACGTTATACGTTATAATCGTGCTGTGCCAAAGCAAATTAGATGCTAGGTACTATAAGCTGACCGAAAATAACCAACTAAAAAAGGGACGCTGACATGGGAATACCTATCTGTAACCAAATATGTGTTCTATGATACATTTGAATACTCTTGATCATCACATTCACGTATTTTGTGATTCATTGGCATTGACAGATATCGACCATCAACTGAGCTACAATAGGGTGATGGGGCCTCACGCCCCATCGGGGTAAAACGCCTCGCCAAGATATCTCGGAATTTAAAAGGTCCCGGGTAAAAATATTCTGCTCCACAAAACAAGCAACACGACATATGGTCAGTGAACTCATAGAAGGCGACATAATTTCTGCGGCGCTTTCCAGAGATATAAGTAAAAGTCTGTTTTTGGAGCGTTTTCCGTTATTTCAGTACTGAAATGGACCAGGAGCATTCTTTCTCTCAACACTTCTCTTCCAGATATTGCAAGCCAACTGAAAGGTCAGAATCTGATGTAGGAAAAGGTCTATTGCTCATTTATGGGTTCATGCACGTTTTTGGGCTTGGCTCGCTTTTTATCGAAAGCACGCAATGGTGTAACACGCCCCTTTCGTCTTGGGGCAAGACCCGGGACCTTTTAAATTTACCCGGGACCTTTTAAATTCCGAGATATCTTGGCGAGGCGTTTTACCCCGATGGGTGCTTAACCGTTGATGACCTATTGCGCCTAAACTGTTCAACTGATCTAAATAATGGACATAGGCCCAGCGAATGCATATTTAAAGAGCCTTCGATTGCTTTTTCCGTTTGTTCCCAGCTATCATAGTTCCCGAGATATTTGGGTAAATCTGAGACAGATTCCAGGAGTTACCATGGTGACCTTTGACAGCCTCTGTTGACCTAAGTATTGACCTGAGCCAAAAAAATGACGAAATAGTTTCCACATTAATCCTCGCCCTACGGGAGCTTTTTTCACCTTCGCCCTACGGGGGGGACTGACAGGCCCCCCTGTTAACTTCCAAACAAAGCAACTTAGAGCAATGTGGTAAGAACCATCATGTTACCTGTCATGAGAGGAATCTAACAGTATGCAATTTTTAGGTTTCAGGTCAACGGGTGACCTTCCAGGTCAAGTGAATGACCTCAGATTTACCCCCCTAAAAAAAATCATTTTGTTTTTTTTTAATTTTAGGGGTCAAAAACCACAAATTTTGAAAATCCGAGATAGCCATTTTAAAGATAATGCTATTTTGTATCTTTGGTGAAATGCGTTTGCA
>JAXIVJ010016667.1:0-2500 GCA_036785665.1 Chirona hameri | reverse complement strand
TCTATCTCTCTCTATCTCTCTCTATCTCTCTCTATCTCTCTCTATCTCTCTCTATCTCTCTCTATCTCTCTATCTCTCTCTATCTCTCTCTATCTCTCTCTATCTCTCTATCTCTCTCTACTCTCTCTATCTCTCTCTATCTCTCTCTATCTCTCTCTATCTCTCTCTCTATCTCTCTCTATCTCTCTCTATCTCTCTCTATCTCTCTCTATCTCTCTCTATCTCTCTCTATATCTCTCTATCTCTCTCTATCTCTCTCTATCTCTCTCTATATCTCTCTATCTCTCTCTATCTCTCTCTATCTCTCTCTATCTCTCTCTATCTCTCTCTATCTCTCTCTATCTCTCTCTATCTCTCTCTATCTCTCTCTATCTCTCTATCTCTCTCTATCTCTCTCTATCTCTCTCTATCTCTCTCTATCTCTCTCTATCTCTCTCTAACTCTCTATCTCTCTCTATCTCTCTCTATCTCTCTCTATCTCTCTCTCTATCTCTCTCTATCTCTCTCTATCTCTCTCTATCTCTCTCTACTCTCTCTATCTCTCTCTATCTCTCTCTATCTCTCTCTATCTCTCTATATCTCTCTCTATCTCTCTCTATCTCCTCTCTATCTCTCTCTATCTCTCTCTATCTCTCTCTATCTCTCTCTATCTCTCTCTATCTCTCTCTCTATCTCTCTCTATCTCTCTCTATCTCTCTCTATCTCTCTCTATCTCTCTCTATCTCTCTCTATCTCTCTCTATCTCTCTCTATCTCTCTCTATCTCTCTCTATCTCTCTCTATCTCTCTCTATCTCTCTCTATCTCTCTCTATCTCTATCTCTCTCTATCTCTCTTATCTCTCTCTATCTCTCTCTATCTCTCTCTATCTCTCTCTATCTCTCTCTATCTCTCTCTATCTCTCTCTATCTCTCTCTATCTCTCTCTATCTCTCTCTATCTCTCTCTATCTCTCTCTATCTCTCTCTATCTCTCTACTCTCTATCTCTCTCTATCTCTCTCTATCTCTCTCTATCTCTCTCTATCTCTCTCTATCTCTCTCTATCTCTCTCTATCTCTCTCTATCTCTCTCTATCTCTCTCTATCTCTCTCTATCTCTCTCTATCTCTCTCTATCTCTCTCTATCTCTCTCTATCTCTCTCTATCTCTCTCTATCTCTCTCTATCTCTCTCTCTATCTCTCTCTATCTCTCTCTATCTCTCTCTATCTCTCTCTATCTCTCTCTATCTCTCTCTATCTCTCTCTATCTCTCTCTATCTCTCTCTATCTCTCTCTATCTCTCTCTATCTCTCTCTATCTCTCTCTATCTCTCTCTATCTCTCTCTATCTCTCTCTATCTCTCTCTATCTCTCTCTATCTCTCTCTATCTCTCTCTATCTCTCTCTATCTCTCTCTATCTCTCTCTATCTCTCTCTATCTCTCTCTATCTCTCTCTATCTCTCTCTATCTCTCTCTATCTCTCTCTATCTCTCTCTATCTCTCTCTATCTCTCTCTATCTCTCTCTATCTCTCTCTATCTCTCTCTATCTCTCTCTATCTCTCTCTATCTCTCTCTATCTCTCTCTATCTCTCTCTATCTCTCTCTATCTCTCTCTATCTCTCTCTATCTCTCTCTATCTCTCTCTATCTCTCTCTATCTCTCTCTATCTCTCTCTATCTCTCTCTATCTCTCTCTATCTCTCTCTATCTCTCTCTATCTCTCTCTATCTCTCTCTATCTCTCTCTATCTCTCTCTATCTCTCTCTATCTCTCTCTATCTCTCTCTATCTCTCTCTATCTCTCTCTATCTCTCTCTCTATCTCTCTCTATCTCTCTCTATCTCTCTCTATCTCTCTCTATCTCTCTCTATCTCTCTCTATCTCTCTCTACTCTCTCTCTCTATCTCTCTCTATCTCTCTCTATCTCTCTCTATCTCTCTCTATCTCTCTCTATCTCTCTCTATCTCTCTCTATCTCTCTCTATCTCTCCTATCTCACTCTATCTCTCTCTATCTCTCTCTATCTCTCTCTATCTCTCTCTCTCTCTCTATCTCTCTCTATCTCTCTCTATCTCTCTCTATCTCTCTCTATCTCTCTCTATCTCTCTCTATCTCTCTATCTCTCTATCTCTCTATCTCTCTCTATCTCTCTATCTCTCTATCTCTCTATCTCTCTATCTCTCTATCTCTCTATCTCTCTATCTCTCTATCTCTCTATCTCTCTATCTCTCTATCTCTCTATCTCTCTATCTCTCTATCTCTCTATTTCTCTATCGCTCTATCTCTCTATCTCTCTATCTCTCTATCTCTCTATCTCTCTATCTCTCTATCTCTCTATCTCTCTATCTCTCTATCTCTCTATCTCTCTATCTCTCTATCTCTCTATCTCTCTATCTCTCTATCTCTCTATCTCTCTATCTCTCTATCTCTCTATCTCTCTATCTCTCTATCTCTCTATCTCTCTATCTCTCTATCTCTCTATCTCTCTATCTCTCTATCTCTCTATCTATATATCTATTTATCTAT
>JAXIVJ010016666.1:0-28249 GCA_036785665.1 Chirona hameri | reverse complement strand
ATATATATATATATATATATATATATATATATATATATATATATATATATATATATATATATATATATATATATATATATATATATATATATATATATATATATATATATATATATATATATATATATATATATTATATATATATATATATATATATATATATATATATATATATATATATATATATATATATATATATATATATATATATATATATATATATATATATATATATATATATATATATATATATTTATTTATTTAGATGCGTCGCCACTCCGATTTCTCGTACATTGCATATGATGTGTCACACAATCTTAGTGGCTATTATGTGCCCGTCATTCGCCCACCAAACTGTAAGGTGCATGCTAAAAAATATTGGGCAAATTGTCGCAGCGATGTATTACTAAGGTTAAGATAATATCTTGAAGAGGCATGTTTTCTTTCCATCACATTTACAAATTTATGATACAGCTAAAATAAAAGGAAGTCAGTTGTATTACGCGAAAAAGTAAAGAGGAGACTCAGTTAAAGATACACTTCAAAATAAAGATAAGTTGTAATTAATTTAGAAAAGGTCATGACTTTGGCATTTAAATGATACAATGCAACATATTATCATCCTTTTCTTCGATAACGACTGACTGGCCGCAATGAATGAGGATTGCACTTGACAGTTGACACGACACGGCACCCACAATGATAAACTGATGATGATGATGATGATGATTAAGGCTAACGGGCTCCACAACCACCAAAGTTATTTAGCGCTCGCATTGATGAACATGTGGTTCCGGTAACCACACGTTCAGAGACCAATTTCACAAAGAAGATAATAATTACAAATTTTTGCAATTACAAACGCAAGAAAATATTGCAAACCTCACACAAAACTATTTCACAAACATTCACCTCTCTGAATTACCAATTGTAAATAAAATTGTAAACAAAAATGTTAGTTAGCAGAAAAGTTTGCAATCAAGAACGTTTGTATGCAAGCTTATGCTAATTAAAAATGATTTGATGTGTGAACAATTTCTTTAAAAAATATTTACAATCTGGGTTATTTTGTATTCAAAATAAAATTCGTTATAGTGATAATTATCTTTTAATTAACATTTCATCGGAATGAAATCTCTGAGACCGTAAAAGTAAATCTTGGTAAGCAGGATTTGCCCATTCACCGGGTGGCGGGGCATAACAACAAAACTACTCTCAAAAGAAAGATCGTTGAATTTCTCGACCATTTTTTTCACCTAACCTAGCCGATTTCCTACGTCGTAAAGGGTCAAGGTTCACTGCACATTGCACATAGTTGACCGCTGCAATTTTATCGCCATGCGGTTTATCCGCGCAGAGGCGCCCCTCACATCATAGCGCAATCGGTAAGGTGCACTGGACTTCAATGCTGGAGATCCCTGTTCGAATCTCTCGGGAAAGAACGTTTTTCGGCAGCTATACCTATGTATAAACTAAACCATTACCCTAACAACCTCGGCAACGTAACAATCTCACCAAGAAAATAACCTCAACAGTAAAACAACGTCAACTATAAATGCAGTTTCTTAAATTCAGAACCTATGACTCACTGGAATTGCAAGTTTGTAGTTGCAAACATTTCCTCACTTCCGTCAACCTTTGAGAAATAGAACATGTGAAATTGCAAACATTTCTACAAATAATATCTTTGTAAACCAGTTTGTGTATAGTAAATTGAGATTTATTTCCCTGAAGTCTTCTGAAATCCAAACTACAAACATGTGTAAACATTACTTGTAATAAGAAATCAGTTCTTTGCAATTACAAACTTTTTGCTTTGTGAAATTGGACTCTGTTAGCAATTAATATTTTTAATAGAAACAATTTTGTAGGGACGTTGATCCTGATTTAAACTCTAATTGTAGCAGCATTGCATGCTCCCTTGGTTACTTCGAGAAAAGTTTATGGCTGGCGTCAGGCATGTGATTTCTCTGATATTTTAGATAAAATGAATGCCTCGGAATGGATGTCTGCGGGACATCTTCTTCATGGACGTTGCACCATTTATAATGATATTGAGCGGTACTCAACGTTTGCTAGATGAAAAAGAAGACAAAACAATCCTGTTTTATTTCAGAAACGAAACGCCTCGTTTGTACCGATATTGCTCATACCAGAAATTGTACGATATGAAAGTCATGGGCTGCTCATGTTTAGCAGATGAATCTACCGTTGACGGTTGAACTCTGCATTTTTACGCAGTTTGTATGCATTCATATGCAGTAACCAATAACTGCTCCCGTTGTGAATCCGAATGACGTTTTTAGAAGAAAACGTAATTGGCATCGATGTAGATCGAAAATCGAAGATAGATCGAGAATAGATCGAATAGAAAACTGAAAATGATTGCATCTTTATCACTACAGCTCTGTACGCCTAGCCCCTCATGCATGCGACGCGTGCGAATGATTTCGACAGTTCACATAAGTGCTGCATAAAGCTCATCTACTAATCGAATTTGCGATATCCTCAGCCCCTTTGAGTGGTTGCAGTGGTGATGACTTAAAGGAAATCAGTCACTTTTATAATGGGGTTCTAAACTGAGATAGCAGTTTTGAAGTGTCGAGAAATCGCTAATGTCGAGAAATCGCTAACGGCATACTCCGTTGTAAGGACTCTCCTGTCTAATATATTTGATGTTTTATCCTGAAAGTTGGTGCGTTGTCGAATATTTGGTATCTTTGTCGAAAAGCTTCATATGGTAGCATGTGTTAGATCAGCGTTACTGGACCAGCGAACGAACCCTTCGCCATTGACAATATTATGTTAGTTATGTAAACAAATATAGGATAATTATTACATTTGTACTTTCTAATTTTAAAACAACTATTTTTGCATAAGTTTACATAAGAGTCTTTTACATCTTATTTCGAAGCACACAATGTCACATAAAAAATCGTTCCTCTTTATCTTACAGAGCTCTTACAAATTGGAATGACTTGATACCTGAGTATAGACAACACCAAATGAGATACGAAATTCAAGAGTGATGAATTGTTCTAAGAATGTTGTCCGTTTTCGTCGATGGCATTATCAACATATCGTGTACCTGTGTTGCATGTTATATACACTGTATGTATAGCCTGGTCAATCTTGTCTTGATCAGTGTTTTACCTATTGTTACATGAGCACAGAAAAGCCAGTACTCTAGAAGTGTTCAAATATATATGATTGATTGATTGATAAAATGTCATAACAACATGCGCTACTTTTTAAATCCGCGCCACTTCTAACAATCTATACTGAATGTGCGAGTCTATGTTTTCGAAATATATTGGTTAGAAGAAAACAAACTTTTTGGTGGTATATCTTGAGAATTTTAGCCAAACCAATGCCATATTCAACATTTTCAGGTACCCCTTATTAGCACATTCACAGCAATTTGGCAAAGTGACTGGACAGGCGACTTTGACAATGACATAGGCGACTTGCATAATCGCATGATGTCGCATACGCCGGTTTACTAGTGATTTATCACTTTGGTCTGTTTATTCATTTTATTTGTTCGTTTTTGTAGTTGTGTTCATTGTATTGTCTGTTGGGGATTTTCATTTAGTAGCCAGTTGTCATGTTTTGCAGTGTTTTAGTCTACTTTGCTGTTTGTTTAGATTGAGCTTGTCTCATCTGCGCCAGTTTAAGTTGAACGATTTTCTCCGTGTTAAAGATAGAAATTTGACCGTGACCTCGTGGATTTCCAGGGGGGCTCGTGGCGGGAACTCGGAGTCAGGTCGGGTCATGTAGTTAAGTTGAGAGCTGAGTTGTGAGGCAGAGGTGTGCGTGCGTGTCGCTGAGGCTTTTGTACGGTGGCCGTGCAGCACTGAGCCTAAGTTTGGCTGGTGGTCAGTTAATGTTTGGGGGCCTGACCAGCCAGGGCTTAAGTAAAGTAGTTGTGAGCTAATTAATCTTGCTCAACTTATTTGCCTTCTTTAGCGACCGCAGTCCATCAGAGTGTTGGGACTTGGCGGGCAGAGTTTTTGGGCTCAAGTTGAGTCATGGTGGAGTCCACAGCCTTCTGTGACTTGTTGGTTTGGTGGTGAAGATTATTCTTTTTATTTGATGTGTCTGTGAGTTTTTTTTTGAAGGTGTGAAATATAGTGTAAAGAAGAATATGTGCTTCAGCTAGTTTTGTAGACATTGTAATTGTGATAGCATTGATATTGTGATTGCATTGTCATTGCGATGACATTGATATTGCGATTGTTTTGTATTGCCCTGTAGTACTGTAACTGGAAACAGAAGACTGCACTTTTCAATCTCGTAATTTCCAGTGGCTAACGCCAGCTCCGCGTTCAAGCTTACAGCACAACACCTACCGCCCATAACAGACTCTTTAGTACTTGCTACACCCCTTGTTACACTCCTTGTCACCCCTTGTTACACCATTTGTGACCCCTTGTTACATCCCTTTTCACCCCTTGTTACACCTCTTGTTATATTCCTTGTCATCCCTTGGTACCCCTTGTTACATCCCTTGTCATCCCCTTTTACCCCTTGTTATACCCCTTGCCACCCCTTATTACACTCCTTGTTACCCCTTATTACACTCCTTGTTACCCCTTGCTACACCCCTTGTTACACCCCTTGCTACACCCTTGTTACACCACTTGTCAACCCTTGTTACACCCCTTGTTACACCCCTTGTTACACCCCTTGTCACCCCTTGTTACACCCCTTATTACATACCTTGTTACACCCCTCGTTACACCCGTTGTTAAATCCCTTGTTACACCCCTTGCTACACCTCTTGTTACACCCCTTGTCACCCCTTGTTACACCCATTGTCACCCCTTGTTACACCCCTTGTCACCCCTTCTTACACCCCTTGACAACTCTTGTTACACCCCTTGCCACCCCTTGTTACACCCCTTGTCACCCCTTGTTACACCCCGTGTTACACCCCTGGTTACACCCCTTGCCACCCCTTGTTACACCCCTTGTTACACCCCTTGTTATACCCCTTGTTACACCCCTTGTTACACCCCTTGTTACACCCCTTGTTACATCCCTTGTCACCCCTTGTTACACCCCTTGTCACCCCTTGTCACCCCTTGTTACACCCCTTGCCACCCCTTGTTACACCCCTTGTTACACTCCTTGCATTCCCTTGTTTAGAGAGCTACTGTTACGTGAATCGTTTGATACTGTCACTCAAACTTAATATACACCCAACATGGCGTATTGATTGAGTATCATTTGTTCGAGAAGCGGGATAACCGAAAACGCTGCCTGGCTGTTTCCACGGGTGCTGCCTCAATTAACAACACGGGCAGCGGCAAACAAGACCACAAACCAGCCGCTTCCCGGCCTGGGGAACAACACGCTGGAATTATTCGACAGTTCCTCGGCTTTGACCTTACGCCGGCCGAGGCGGCGGTGCATCAAAGCACGGCCTTCATATGCCGGCCGGGCCGGGCGGCGCTGGGTCGGAACCTCGACTCCCCCATCCCCATACGCCGTGACTCCTTGACCCCACACACCGTGACCCGGGGACAATCTTGCTGCGAGGATCCCGATTAGAGAAAATTACAAATTTTGGAATGTTCTCTGAAATAATTAGTGAGATTGTCCTGTACTCTGCACTGAAATCATTAGTGAGATTGTCCTGTACTCTCTACTTAAATCATTAGTAAGATTGTCCTGTACTCTGTACTGAAATCATTAGTGAGATTGTCCTATACTCTGTATCGAGATCATTAGTGAGATTGTCCTGTACTCTCTTCTGAAATCATTAGTGAGATTGTCCTGTACTCTGTACTGAGATCATTAGTGAGATTGTCCTGTACTCTACTGAAATCATTAGTGAGATTGTCCTGTACTCTGTACTGAAATCATTAGTGAGATTGTCCTGTACTCTGTACTGAAATCATTAGTGAGATTGTCCTGTACTCTGTATTGAGATCATTAGTGAGATTGTCCTGTACTCTATACTGAAATCATTAGTGAGATTGTCCTGTACTCTGTACTGAAATCATTAGTGAGATTGTCCTGTACTCTGTACTGAAATCATTAGTGAGATTGTCCTGTACTCTGTACTGAAATCATTAGTGAGATTGTCCTGTACTCTCTACTGAAATCATTAGTGAGATTGTCCTGTACTCTGTACTGAAATCATTAGTGAGATTGTCCTGTACTCTGTACTGAAATCATTAGTGAGATTGTCATGTACTCTCTACTGAAATCATTAGTGAGATTGTCCTGTACTCTGTACTGAAATCATTAGTGAGATTGTCCTGTACTCTGTACTGAAATCATTAGTGAGATTATCCTGTACTCTCTACTGAAATCATTAGTGAGATTGTCCTGTACTCTGTACTGGAATCATTAGTCAGATTGTCCTGTACTCTGTACTGAAATCATTAGTGAGATTGTCCTGTACTCTGTATTGAGATCATTAGTAAGATTGTCCTGTACTCTCTAATGAAATCATTAGTGAGATTGTCCTGTACTCTGTACTGAAATCATTAGTGAGATTGTACTGTACTCTGTACTGAAATCATTTGTGAGATTGTCCTGTACTCTCTACTGAAATCATTAGTGAGATTGTCCTGTACTCTGTACTGAAATCATTAGTGAGATTGTCCTGTACTCTGTATTGAGATCATTAGTGAGATTGTCCTGTACTCTCTACTGAAATCATTAGTAATATTGTCCTGTACTCTGTACTGAAATCATTAGTGAGATTGTCCTGTACTCTGTACTGAAATCATTAGTGAGATTGTCCTGTACTCTGTACTGAAATCATTAGTGAGATTGTCCTGTACTCTGTACTGAAATCATTAGTGAGATTGTCCTGTACTCTGTACTGAAATCATTAGTGAGATTGTCCTGTACTCTCTACTGAAATCATTAGTGAGATTGTCCTGTACTCTGTACTGAAATCATTAGTGAGATTGTCCTGTACTCTGTACTGAAATCATTAGTGAGATTGTCCTGTACTCTGTACTGAAATCATTATTTAGATTGTCCTGCACTCTGTACTGAAATCATTAGTAAGATTGTCCTGTACTCTGTACTGAAATCATTAGTAAGATTGTCCTGTACTCTGTACTGAAATCATTAGTGAGATTGTCCTGTACTCTGTATTGAGATCATTAGTGAGATTGTCCTGTACTCTCTACTGAAATCATTAGTAATATTGTCCTGTACTCTGTACTGAAATAATTAGTGAGATTGTCCTGTACTCTGTACTGAAATCATTAGTGAGATTGTCCTGTACCCTCTACTGAAATCATTAGTGAGATTGTCCTGTACTCTGTACTGAAATCATTAGTGAGATTGTCCTGTACTCTCTACTGAAATCATTAGTGAGATTGTCTTGTACTCAGTACTGAAATCATTAGAGAGATTGTCCTGTACTCTGTACTGAAATCATTAGTGAGATTGTCCTGTACTCTGTATTTAAATCATTAGTGAGATTGTCCTGTACTCTCTACTGAAATCATTAGTGAGATTGTCCTGTACTCTGTACTGAAATCATTAGTGAGATTGTCCTGTACTCTGTACTGAAATCATAAGTGAGATTGTCCTGTACTCTCTACTGAAATCATTAGTGAGATTGTCCTGTACTCTGTACTGAAATCATTAGTGAGATTGTTCTGTACTCTGTACTGAAATCATTAGTGAGATTGTCCTGTACTCTGTACTGAAATCATTAGTGAGATTGTCCTGTAATCTGTACTGAAATCATTAGTGAGATTGTCCTGTACTCTGTACTGAAATCATTAGTGAGATTGTCCTGTACTCTCTACTGAAATCATTAGTGAGATTGTCCTGTACTCTGTACTGAAATCATTAGTGAGATTGTCCTGTACTCTGTACTGAAATCATTAGTGAGATTGTCCTGTACTCTGTACTGAAATCATTAGTGAGATTGTCCTGTACTCTGTACTGAAATCATTAGTGAGATTGTCCTGTACTCTGTACTGAAATCATTAGTGAGATTGTCCTGTACTCTGTACTGAAATCATTAGTGAGATTGTCCTGTACTCTCTACTGAAATCATTAGTGAGATTGTCCTGTACTCTGTACTGAAATCATTAGTGAGATTGTCCTGTACACTGTACTGAAATCATTAGTGAGATTGTCCTGTACTCTGTACTGAAATCATTAGTGAGATTGTCCTGTACTCTGTACTGAAATCATTCGTGAGATTGTCCTGTACTCTGTACTGAAATCATTAGTGAGATTGTCCTGTACTCTGTACTGAAATCATTAGTGAGATTGTCCTGTACTCTGTACTGAAATCATTAGTGAGATTGTCCTGTACTCTGTACTGAAATCATTAGTTAGATTGTCCTGTACTCTGTACTGAAATCATTAGTAAGATTGTCCTGTACTCTGTACTGAAATCATTAGTAAGATTGTCCTGTACTCTGTACTGAAATCATTATTGAGATTGTCCTGTACTCTGTACTGAAATCATTAGTGAGATTGTCCTGTACTCTGTACTGAAAGTATTAGTGAGATTGTCCTGTACTCTGTACTGAAATCATTATTGAGATTGTCCTGTACTCTGTATTTAGATCATTAGTGAGATTGTCCTGTACTCTCTACTGAAATCATTAGTGAGATTGTCCTGTACTCTGTACTGAAATCATTAGTGAGATTGTCCTGTACTCTGTACTGAAATCCTTAGTGAGATTGTCCTGTACTCTGTACTGAAATCATTAGTGAGATTGTCCTGTACTCTGTACTGAAATCATTAGTGAGATTGTCCTGTACTCTGTACTGAAATCATTAGTGAGATTGTCCTGTACTCTGTATTGAGATCATTAGTGAGATTGTCTTGTACTCTGTATTGAGATCATTAGTGAGATTGTCCTGTACTCTCTACTGAAATCATTAGTGAGATTGTCCTGTACTCTGTACTGAAATCATTAGTGAGATTGTCCTGTACTCTGTACTGAAATCATTAGTGAGATTGTCATGTACTCTGTACTGAAATCATTAATGAGATTGTCATGTACTCTGTACTGAAATTATTAGTGAGATTGTCATGTACTCTGCACTGAAATCATTAGTGAGATTGTCCTGTACTCTGTACTGAAATCATTAGTGAGATTGTCATGTACTCTGTACTGAAATCATTAGTGAGATTGTCCTGTACTCTCTACTGAAATCATTAGTGAGATTGCCCTGTACTCTGTACTGAAATCATTAGTGAGATTGTCCTGTACTCCCTACTGAAATCATTAGTGAGATTGTCCTGTACTCTCTACTGAAATCATTAGTGAGATTGTCCTGTACTCTGTACTGAAATCATTAGTGAGATTGTCTTGTACTCTCTACTGAAATCATTAGTGAGATTGTCCTGTACTCTGTACTGAAATCAATAGTGAGATTGTCCTGTACTCTCTACTGAAATCATTAGTGAGATTGTCCTGTACTCTGTACTGATATCATTAGTGAGATTGTCCTGTACTCTGTACTGAGATCAATAGTGAGATTGTCCTGTACTCTGTACTGAAATCATTAGTGAGATTGTCCTGTACTCTGTACTGAAATCATTAGTGAGATTGTCCTGTACTCTGTACTGAAATCATTAGTGAGATTGTCCTGTACTAGGTACTGAAATCATTAGTGAGATTGGCCTGTACTCTGTACTGAAATCATTAGTGAGATTGTCCTGTACTCTGTACTGAAATCATTAGTGAGATTGCCCTGTACTCTGTACTGAAGTCATTAGTGAGATTGCCCTGTACTCTGTATTGAGATCATTAGTGAGATTGTCCTGTACTCTGTACTGAAATCATTAGTGAGGTTATCCTGTACTCTCTACTGAAATAATTAGTGAGATTGTCCTGTACTCTGTACTGAAATCATTAGTGAGATTGTCCTGTACTCTGTACTGAAATCATTAGTGAGATTGTCCTGTACTCTCTACTGAAATAATTAGTGAGATTGTCCTGTACTCTGTATTGAAATCATTAGTGAGATTGTCCTGTACTCTGTACTGAAATCATTAGTGAGATTGTCCTGTACTCTCTACTGAAATCACTAGTGAGATTGTCCTGTACTCTGTACTGAAATCATTAGTGAGATTGTCCTGTACTCTGTACTGAAATCATTAGTGAGATTGTCCTGGACTCTCTACTGAAATCATTAGTGAGATTGTCCTGTACTCTGTACTGAAATCATAAGTGAGATTGTCCTGTACTCTCTACTGAAATCATTAGTGAGATTGTCCTGTACTCTGTACTGAAATCATTAGTGAGATTGTTCTGTACTCTGTACTGAAATCATTAGTGAGATTGTCCTGTACTCTGTACTGAAATCATTAGTGAGATTGTCCTGTAATCTGTACTGAAATCATTAGTGAGATTGTCCTGTACTCTGTACTGAAATCATTAGTGAGATTGTCCTGTACTCTCTACTGAAATCATTAGTGAGATTGTCCTGTACTCTGTACTGAAATCATTAGTGAGATTGTCCTGTACTCTGTACTGAAATCATTAGTGAGATTGTCCTGTACTCTGTACTGAAATCATTAGTGAGATTGTCCTGTACTCTGTACTGAAATCATTAGTGAGATTGTCCTGTACTCTGTACTGAAATCATTAGTGAGATTGTCCTGTACACTGTACTGAAATCATTAGTGAGATTGTCCTGTACTCTGTACTGAAATCATTAGTGAGATTGTCCTGTACTCTGTACTGAAATCATTCGTGAGATTGTCCTGTACTCTGTACTGAAATCATTAGTGAGATTGTCCTGTACTCTGTACTGAAATCATTAGTGAGATTGTCCTGTACTCTGTACTGAAATCATTAGTGAGATTGTCCTGTACTCTGTACTGAAATCATTAGTTAGATTGTCCTGTACTCTGTACTGAAATCATTAGTAAGATTGTCCTGTACTCTGTACTGAAATCATTAGTAAGATTGTCCTGTACTCTGTACTGAAATAATTATTGAGATTGTCCTGTACTCTGTACTGAAATCATTAGTGAGATTGTCCTGTACTCTGTACTGAAAGTATTAGTGAGATTGTCCTGTACTCTGTACTGAAATCATTATTGAGATTGTCCTGTACTCTGTATTTAGATCATTAGTGAGATTGTCCTGTACTCTCTACTGAAATCATTAGTGAGATTGTCCTGTACTCTGTACTGAAATCATTAGTGAGATTGTCCTGTACTCTGTTCTGAAATCCTTAGTGAGATTGTCCTGTACTCTGTACTGAAATCATTAGTGAGATTGTCCTGTACTCTGTACTGAAATCATTAGTGAGATTGTCCTGTACTCTGTACTGAAATCATTAGTGAGATTGTCCTGTACTCTGTATTGAGATCATTAGTGAGATTGTCTTGTACTCTGTATTGAGATCATTAGTGAGATTGTCCTGTACTCTCTACTGAAATCATTAGTGAGATTGTCTTGTACTCTGTACTGAAATCATTAGTGAGATTGTCCTGTACTCTGTACTGAAATCATTAGTGAGATTGTCATGTACTCTGTACTGAAATCATTAATGAGATTGTCATGTACTCTGTACTGAAATCATTAGTGAGATTGTCATGTACTCTGCACTGAAATCATTAGTGAGATTGTCCTGTACTCTGTACTGAAATCATTAGTGAGATTGTCATGTACTCTGTACTGAAATCATTAGTGAGATTGTCCTGTACTCTCTACTGAAATCATTAGTGAGATTGCCCTGTACTCTGTACTGAAATCATTAGTGAGATTGTCCTGTACTCCCTACTGAAATCATTAGTGAGATTGTCCTGTACTCTCTACTGAAATCATTAGTGAGATTGTCCTGTACTCTGTACTGAAATCATTAGTGAGATTGTCTTGTACTCTCTACTGAAATCATTAGTGAGATTGTCCTGTACTCTGTACTGAAATCAATAGTGAGATTGTCCTGTACTCTCTACTGAAATCATTAGTGAGATTGTCCTGTACTCTGTACTGATATCATTAGTGAGATTGTCCTGTACTCTGTACTGAGATCAATAGTGAGATTGTCCTGTACTCTGTACTGAAATCATTAGTGAGATTGTCCTGTACTCTGTACTGAAATCATTAGTGAGATTGTCCTGTACTCTGTACTGAAATCATTAGTGAGATTGTCCTGTACTAGGTACTGAAATCATTAGTGAGATTGCCCTGTACTCTGTACTGAAATCATTAGTGAGATTGTCCTGTACTCTGTACTGAAATCATTAGTGAGATTGCCCTGTACTCTGTACTGAAGTCATTAGTGAGATTGCCCTGTACTCTGTATTGAGATCATTAGTGAGATTGTCCTGTACTCTGTACTGAAATCATTAGTGAGGTTATCCTGTACTCTCTACTGAAATAATTAGTGAGATTGTCCTGTACTCTGTACTGAAATCATTAGTGAGATTGTCCTGTACTCTGTACTGAAATCATTAGTGAGATTGTCCTGTACTCTCTACTGAAATAATTAGTGAGATTGTCCTGTACTCTGTATTGAAATCATTAGTGAGATTGTCCTGTACTCTGTACTGAAATCATTAGTGAGATTGTCCTGTACTCTCTACTGAAATCACTAGTGAGATTTTCCTGTACTCTGTACTGAAATCATTAGTGAGATTGTCCTGTACTCTCTACTGAAATCATTAGTGAGATTGTACTGTACTCTGTACTGAAATCATTAGTGAGATTGTCCTGTTCTCTGTACTGAAATCATTAGTGAGATTGTCCTGTACTCTGTACTGAAATCATTAGTGAGATTGTCCTGTACTCTGTACTGAAATCTTTAGTGAGATTGTCCTGTACTCTGTACTGAAATCATTAGTAAGATTGTCCTGTACTCTGTACTGAAATCATTAGTAAGATTGTCCTGTACTCTGTACTGAAATCATTAGTGAGATTGTCCTGTACTCTGTACTGAAATCAATAGTGAGATTGTCCTGTACTCTGTACTGAAATCATTAGTGAGATTGTCCTGTACTCTGTACTGAAATCATTAGTGAGATTGTCCTGTACTCTGTATTGAGATCATTAGTGAGATTGTCCTGTACTCTGTATTGAGATCATTAGTGAGATTGTCCTGTACTCTGTACTGAAATCATTAGTGAGATTGTCCTGTACTCTCTACTGAAATCATTAGTGAGATTGTCCTGTACTCTGTACTGAAATCATTAGTGAGATTGTCCTGTACTCTCTTCTGAAATCATTAGTCAGATTGTCCTGTACTCTGTACTGAAATCATTAGTGAGATTGTCCTGTACTCTGTACTGAAATCATTAGTGATATTGGCCTGTACTCTGTACTGAAATCATTAGTGAGATTGTCCTGTTCTCTCTACTGAAATCATTAGTGAGATTGTCCTGTACTCTGTACTGAAATCATTAGTGAGATTGTCCTGTACTCTCTTCTGAAATCATTAGTCAGATTGTCCTGTACTCTGTACTGAAATCATTAGTGAGATTGTCCTGTACCCTGTACTGAAATCATTAGTGAGATTGTCATGTATTCTGTACTGAAATCATTAGTGAGATTGTCATGTACTCTGTACTGAAATCATTAGTGAGATTGTCATGTACTCTGTACTGAAATCATTAGTGAGATTGTCCTGTACTCTGTACTGAAATCAATAGTGAGATTGTCCTGTACTCTGTACTGAGATCATTAGTGAGATTGTCCTGCACTCTGTACTGAAATCATTAGTGAGATTGTCCTGTACTCTGTACTGAAATCATTAGTGAGATTGTCCTGTACTCTCTACTGAAATCATTAGTGAGATTGTCCTGTACTCTGTACTGAAATCATTAGTGAGATTGTCCTGTACTCTGTACTGAAATCATTAGCAATATTGTCCTGTACTCTGTACTGCAATCATTAGTGAGATTGTCCTGTACTCTGTACTGAAATCATTAGTGAGATTGTCATGTACTCTCTACTGAAATCATTAGTGAGATTGTCCTGTACTCTGTACTGAAATCATTAGTGAGATTGTCCTGTACTCTCTACTGAAATAATTAGTGAGATTGTCCTGTACTCTGTACTGAAATCATTAGTGAGATTGTCCTGTACTCTGTACTGAAATCATTAGTGAGATTGTCCTGTACTCTCTTCTGAAATCATTAGTGAGATTGTCCTGTAGTCTGTACTGAAATCATTAGTGAGATTGTCCTGTACTCTGTACTGAAATCATTAGTGAGATTGTCCTGTACTCTGTACTGAAATCATTAGTGAGATTGTCCTGTACTCTCTACTGAAATCATTAGTGAGATTGTCCTGTACTCTCTACTGAAATCATTAGTGAGATTGTCCTGTACTCTCTACTGAAATCATTAGTGAGATTGTCCTGTACTCTGTACTGAAATAATTAGTGAGATTGTCCTGTACTCTCTACTGAAATCATTAGTGAGATTGTCCTGTACTCTGTACTGAAATCATTAGTGAGATTGTCCTGTACTCTGTACTGAAATCATTAGTCAGATTGTCCTGTACTCTGTACTGAAATCATTAGTGAGATTGTCCTGTACTCTGTATTGAGATCATTAATGAGATTGTCCTGTACTCTGTACTGAAATCATTAGTGAGATTGTCCTGTACTCTGTACTGAAATCATTCGTGAGATTGTCCTGTACTCTGTACTGAAATCATTAGTGAGATTGTCCTGTACTCTGTACTGAAATCATTAGTGAGATTGTCCTGTACTCTGTACTGAAATCATTAGTGAGATTGTCCTGTACTCTGTACTGAAATCATTAGTTAGATTGTCCTGTACTCTGTACTGAAATCATTAGTAAGATTGTCCTGTACTCTGTACTGAAATCATTAGTAAGATTGTCCTGTACTCTGTACTGAAATAATTATTGAGATTGTCCTGTACTCTGTACTGAAATCATTAGTGAGATTGTCCTGTACTCTGTACTGAAAGTATTAGTGAGATTGTCCTGTACTCTGTACTGAAATCATTATTGAGATTGTCCTGTACTCTGTATTTAGATCATTAGTGAGATTGTCCTGTACTCTCTACTGAAATCATTAGTGAGATTGTCCTGTACTCTGTACTGAAATCATTAGTGAGATTGTCCTGTACTCTGTTCTGAAATCCTTAGTGAGATTGTCCTGTACTCTGTACTGAAATCATTAGTGAGATTGTCCTGTACTCTGTACTGAAATCATTAGTGAGATTGTCCTGTACTCTGTACTGAAATCATTAGTGAGATTGTCCTGTACTCTGTATTGAGATCATTAGTGAGATTGTCTTGTACTCTGTATTGAGATCATTAGTGAGATTGTCCTGTACTCTCTACTGAAATCATTAGTGAGATTGTCTTGTACTCTGTACTGAAATCATTAGTCAGATTGTCCTGTACTCTGTACTGAAATCATTAGTGAGATTGTCATGTACTCTGTACTGAAATCATTAATGAGATTGTCATGTACTCTGTACTGAAATCATTAGTGAGATTGTCATGTACTCTGCACTGAAATCATTAGTGAGATTGTCCTGTACTCTGTACTGAAATCATTAGTGAGATTGTCATGTACTCTGTACTGAAATCATTAGTGAGATTGTCCTGTACTCTCTACTGAAATCATTAGTGAGATTGCCCTGTACTCTGTACTGAAATCATTAGTGAGATTGTCCTGTACTCCCTACTGAAATCATTAGTGAGATTGTCCTGTACTCTCTACTGAAATCATTAGTGAGATTGTCCTGTACTCTGTACTGAAATCATTAGTGAGATTGTCTTGTACTCTCTACTGAAATCATTAGTGAGATTGTCCTGTACTCTGTACTGAAATCAATAGTGAGATTGTCCTGTACTCTCTACTGAAATCATTAGTGAGATTGTCCTGTACTCTGTACTGATATCATTAGTGAGATTGTCCTGTACTCTGTACTGAGATCAATAGTGAGATTGTCCTGTACTCTGTACTGAAATCATTAGTGAGATTGTCCTGTACTCTGTACTGAAATCATTAGTGAGATTGTCCTGTACTCTGTACTGAAATCATTAGTGAGATTGTCCTGTACTAGGTACTGAAATCATTAGTGAGATTGCCCTGTACTCTGTACTGAAATCATTAGTGAGATTGTCCTGTACTCTGTACTGAAATCATTAGTGAGATTGCCCTGTACTCTGTACTGAAGTCATTAGTGAGATTGCCCTGTACTCTGTATTGAGATCATTAGTGAGATTGTCCTGTACTCTGTACTGAAATCATTAGTGAGGTTATCCTGTACTCTCTACTGAAATAATTAGTGAGATTGTCCTGTACTCTGTACTGAAATCATTAGTGAGATTGTCCTGTACTCTGTACTGAAATCATTAGTGAGATTGTCCTGTACTCTCTACTGAAATAATTAGTGAGATTGTCCTGTACTCTGTATTGAAATCATTAGTGAGATTGTCCTGTACTCTGTACTGAAATCATTAGTGAGATTGTCCTGTACTCTCTACTGAAATCACTAGTGAGATTTTCCTGTACTCTGTACTGAAATCATTAGTGAGATTGTCCTGTACTCTCTACTGAAATCATTAGTGAGATTGTACTGTACTCTGTACTGAAATCATTAGTGAGATTGTCCTGTTCTCTGTACTGAAATCATTAGTGAGATTGTCCTGTACTCTGTACTGAAATCATTAGTGAGATTGTCCTGTACTCTGTACTGAAATCTTTAGTGAGATTGTCCTGTACTCTGTACTGAAATCATTAGTAAGATTGTCCTGTACTCTGTACTGAAATCATTAGTAAGATTGTCCTGTACTCTGTACTGAAATCATTAGTGAGATTGTCCTGTACTCTGTACTGAAATCAATAGTGAGATTGTCCTGTACTCTGTACTGAAATCATTAGTGAGATTGTCCTGTACTCTGTACTGAAATCATTAGTGAGATTGTCCTGTACTCTGTATTGAGATCATTAGTGAGATTGTCCTGTACTCTGTATTGAGATCATTAGTGAGATTGTCCTGTACTCTGTACTGAAATCATTAGTGAGATTGTCCTGTACTCTCTACTGAAATCATTAGTGAGATTGTCCTGTACTCTGTACTGAAATCATTAGTGAGATTGTCCTGTACTCTCTTCTGAAATCATTAGTCAGATTGTCCTGTACTCTGTACTGAAATCATTAGTGAGATTGTCCTGTACTCTGTACTGAAATCATTAGTGAGATTGGCCTGTACTCTGTACTGAAATCATTAGTGAGATTGTCCTGTTCTCTCTACTGAAATCATTAGTGAGATTGTCCTGTACTCTGTACTGAAATCATTAGTGAGATTGTCCTGTACTCTCTTCTGAAATCATTAGTCAGATTGTCCTGTACTCTGTACTGAAATCATTAGTGAGATTGTCCTGTACCCTGTACTGAAATCATTAGTGAGATTGTCATGTATTCTGTACTGAAATCATTAGTGAGATTGTCATGTACTCTGTACTGAAATCATTAGTGAGATTGTCATGTACTCTGTACTGAAATCATTAGTGAGATTGTCCTGTACTCTGTACTGAAATCAATAGTGAGATTGTCCTGTACTCTGTACTGAGATCATTAGTGAGATTGTCCTGCACTCTGTACTGAAATCATTAGTGAGATTGTCCTGTACTCTGTACTGAAATCATTAGTGAGATTGTCCTGTACTCTCTACTGAAATCATTAGTGAGATTGTCCTGTACTCTGTACTGAAATCATTAGTGAGATTGTCCTGTACTCTGTACTGAAATCATTAGCAATATTGTCCTGTACTCTGTACTGCAATCATTAGTGAGATTGTCCTGTACTCTGTACTGAAATCATTAGTGAGATTGTCATGTACTCTCTACTGAAATCATTAGTGAGATTGTCCTGTACTCTGTACTGAAATCATTAGTGAGATTGTCCTGTACTCTCTACTGAAATAATTAGTGAGATTGTCCTGTACTCTGTACTGAAATCATTAGTGAGATTGTCCTGTACTCTGTACTGAAATCATTAGTGAGATTGTCCTGTACTCTCTTCTGAAATCATTAGTGAGATTGTCCTGTAGTCTGTACTGAAATCATTAGTGAGATTGTCCTGTACTCTGTACTGAAATCATTAGTGAGATTGTCCTGTACTCTGTACTGAAATCATTAGTGAGATTGTCCTGTACTCTCTACTGAAATCATTAGTGAGATTGTCCTGTACTCTCTACTGAAATCATTAGTGAGATTGTCCTGTACTCTCTACTGAAATCATTAGTGAGATTGTCCTGTACTCTGTACTGAAATAATTAGTGAGATTGTCCTGTACTCTCTACTGAAATCATTAGTGAGATTGTCCTGTACTCTGTACTGAAATCATTAGTGAGATTGTCCTGTACTCTGTACTGAAATCATTAGTCAGATTGTCCTGTACTCTGTACTGAAATCATTAGTGAGATTGTCCTGTACTCTGTATTGAGATCATTAATGAGATTGTCCTGTACTCTCTACTGAAATAATTAGTGAGATTGTCCTGTACTCTCTACTGAAATCATTAGTGAGATTGTCCTGTACTCTGTATTGAGATCATTAGTGAGATTGTCCTGTACTCTGTACTGAAATCATTAGTGAGATTATCCTGTACTCTCTACTGAAATCATTAGTGAGATTGTCCTGTACTCTGTACTGAAATCATTAGTCAGATTGTCCTGTACTCTGTACTGAAATCATTAGTGAGATTGTCCTGTACTCTGTATTGAGATCATTAGTAAGATTGTCCTGTACTCTCTACTGAAATCATTAGTGAGATTGTCCTGTACTCTGTACTGAAATCATTAGTGAGATTTCCCTGTACTCTGTACTGAAATCATTTGTGAGATTGTCCTGTACTCTCTACTGAAATCATTAGTGAGATTGTCCTGTACTCTGTACTGAAATCATTAGTGAGATTGTCCTGTACTCTGTATTGAGATCATTAGTGAGATTGTCCTGTACTCTCTACTGAAATCATTAGTAATATTGTCCTGTACTCTGTACTGAAATCATTAGTGAGATTGTCCTGTACTCTGTACTGAAATCATTAGTGAGATTGTCCTGTACTCTGTACTGAAATCATTAGTGAGATTGTCCTGTACTCTGTACTGAAATCATTAGTGAGATTGTCCTGTACTCTGTACTGAAATCATTAGTGAGATTGTCCTGTACTCTCTACTGAAATCTTTAGTGAGATTGTCCTGTACTCTGTACTGAAATCATTAGTGAGATTGTCCTGTACTCTGTACTGAAATCATTAGCGAGATTGTCCTGTACTCTGTACTGAAATCATTAGTTAGATTGTCCTGTACTCTGTACTGAAATCATTAGTAAGATTGTCCTGTACTCTGTACTGAAATCATTAGTAAGATTGTCCTGTACTCTGTACTGAAATCATTAGTTAGATTGTCCTGTACTCTGTATTGAGATCATTAGTGAGATTGTCCTGTACTCTCTACTGAAATCATTAGTAATATTGTCCTGTACTATGTACTGATATAATTAGTGAGATTGTCCTGTACTCTGTACTGAAATCATTAGTGAGATTGTCCTGTACTCTCTACTGAAATCATTAGTGAGATTGTCCTGTACTCTGTACTGAAATCATTAGTGAGATTGTCCTGTACTCTTTACTGAAATCATTAGTAAGATTGTCCTGTACTCTGTACTGAAATCATTAGTGAGATTGTCCTGTACTCTGTACTGAAATCATTAGTGAGATTGTCCTGTACTCTGTATTGAAATCATTAGTGAGATTGTCCTGTACTCTCTACTGAAATCATTAGTGAGATTGTCCTGTACTCTGTACTGAAATCATTAGTGAGATTGTCCTGTACTCTGTACTGAAATCATAAGTGATATTGTCCTGTACTCTCTACTGAAATCATTAGTGAGATTGTCCTGTACTCTGTACTGAAATCATTAGTGAGATTGTTCTGTACTCTGTACTGAAATCATTAGTGAGATTGTCCTGTACTCTGTACTGAAATCATTAGTGAGATTGTCCTGTAATCTGTACTGAAATCATTAGTGAGATTGTCCTGTACTCTGTACTGAAATCATTAGTGAGATTGTCCTGTACTCTCTACTGAAATCATTAGTGAGATTGTCCTGTACTCTGTACTGAAATCATTAGTGAGATTGTCCTGTACTCTGTACTGAAATCATTAGTGAGATTGTCCTGTCCTCTGTACTGAAATCATTAGTGAGATTGTCCTGTACTCTGTACTGAAATCATTAGTGAGATTGTCCTGTACTCTGTACTGAAATCATTAGTGAGATTGTCCTGTACTCTGTACTGAAATCATTAGTGAGATTGTCCTGTACTCTCTACTGAAATCATTAGTGAGATTGTCCTGTACTCTGTACTGAAATCATTAGTGAGATTGTCCTGTACACTGTACTGAAATCATTAGTGAGATTGTCCTGTACTCTGTACTGAAATCATTAGTGAGATTGTCCTGTACTCTGTACTGAAATCATTAGTGAGATTGTCCTGTACTCTGTACTGAAATCATTCGTGAGATTGTCCTGTACTCAGTACTGAAATCATTAGTGAGATTGTCCTGTACTCTGTACTGAAATCATTAGTGAGATTGTCCTGTACTCTGTACTGAAATCATTAGTGAGATTGTCCTGTACTCTGTACTGAAATCATTAGTTAGATTGTCCTGTACTCTGTACTGAAATCATTAGTAAGATTGTCCTGTACTCTGTACTGAAATCATTAGTAAGATTGTCCTGTACTCTGTACTGAAATCATTATTGAGATTGTCCTGTACTCTGTACTGAAATCATTAGTGAGATTATCCTGTACTCTCTACTGAAATCATTAGTGAGATTGTCCTGTACTCTGTACTGAAATCATTAGTGAGATTGTCCTGTACTCTCTACTGAAATCATTAGTGAGATTGTCCTGTACACTGTACTGAAATCATTAGTGAGATTGTCCTGTACTCTGTACTGAAAGTATTAGTGAGATTGTCCTGTACTCTGTACTGAAATCATTAGTGAGATTGTCCTGTACTCTGTATTTAGATCATTAGTGAGATTGTCCTGTACTCTCTACTGAAATCATTAGTGAGATTGTCCTGTACTCTGTACTGAAATCATTAGTGAGATTGTCCTGTACTCTGTACTGAAATCATTAGTGAGATTGTCCTGTACTCTGTACTGAAATCATTAGTGAGATTGTCCTGTACTCTGTACTGAAATCATTAGTGAGATTGTCCTGTACTCTGTATTGAGATCATTAGTGAGATTGTCTTGTACTCTGTATTGAGATCATTAGTGAGATTGTCCTGTACTCTGTACTGAAATCATTAGTGAGATTGTCATGTACTCTGTACTGAAATCATTAGTGAGATTGTCCTGTACTCTCTACTGAAATCATTAGTGAGATTGCCCTGTACTCTGTACTGAAATCATTAGTGAGATTGTCCTTTACTCTCTACTGAAATCATTAGTGAGATTGTCCTGTACTCTCTACTGAAATCATTAGTGAGATTGTCCTGTACTCTGTACTGAAATCATTAGTGAGATTATCCTGTACTCTCTACTGAAATCATTAGTGAGATTGTCCTGTACTCTGTACTGAAATCATTAGTGAGATTGTCCTGTACTCTCTACTGAAATCATTAGTGAGATTGTCCTGTACACTGTACTGAAATCATTAGTGAGATTGTCCTGTACTCTGTACTGAGATCAATAGTGAGATTGCCCTGTACTCTGTATTGAGATCATTAGTGAGATTGTCCTGTACTCTGTACTGAAATCATTAGTGAGGTTATCCTGTACTCTCTACTGAAATAATTAGTGAGATTGTCCTGCACTCTGTAATGAAATCATTAGTGAGATTGTCCTGTACTCTGTACTGAAATCATTAGTGAGATTGTCCTGTACTCTCTACTGAAATCATTAGTGAGATTGTCCTGTACTCTGTATTGAAATCATTAGTGAGATTGTCCTGTACTCTGTACTGAAATCATTAGTGAGGTTATCCTGTACTCTCTACTGAAATAATTAGTGAGATTGTCCTGTACTCTGTAATGAAATCATTAGTGAGATTGTCCTGTACTCTGTACTGAAATCATTAGTGAGATTGTCCTGTACTCTCTACTGAAATCATTAGTGAGATTGTCCTGTACTCTGTATTGAAATCATTAGTGAGATTGTCCTGTACTCTGTACTGAAATCATTAGTGAGATTGTCCTGTACTCTGTACTGAAATCATTAGTGAGATTGTCCTGTACTCTCTACTGAAATCATTAGTGAGATTGTCCTGTACTCTGTATTAAAATCATTAGTGAGATTGTCCTGTACTATGTACTGAAATCATTAGTGAGATTGTCCTGTACTCTCTACTGAAATCACTAGTGAGATTTTCCTGTACTCTGTACTGAAATCATTAGTGAGATTGTCCTGTACTCTCTACTGAAATCATTAGTGAGATTGTACTGTACTCTGTACTGAAATCATTAGTGAGATTGTCCTCTACTCTGTACTGAAATCATTAGTGAGATTGTCCTGTACTCTGTACTGAAATCATAAGTGACATTGTCCTGTACTCTGTACTGAAATCATTAGTGGGATTGTCCTGTACTCTGTACTGAAATCATTAGTAAGATTGTCCTGTACTCTGTACTGAAATCATTAGTAAGATTGTCCTGTACTCTGTACTGAAATCATTAGTGAGATTGTCCTGTACTCTGTACTGAAATCATTAGTGAGATTGTCCTGTACTCTGTACTGAAATCATTAGTGAGATTGTCCTGTACTCTGTACTGAAATCATTAGTGAGATTGTCTTGTACTCTGTATTGAGATCATTAGTGATATTGTCCTGTACTCTGTATTGAGATCATTAGTGAGATTGTCCTGTTCTCTGTACTGAAGTCATTAGTGAGATTGTCCTGTACTCTCTACTGAAATCATTAGTGAGATTGTCCTGTACTCTGTACTGAAATCATTAGTGAGATTGTCCTGTACTCTCTTCTGAAATCATTAGTCAGATTGTCCTGTACTCTGTACTGAAATCATTAGTGAGATTGTCCTGTACTCTGTACTGAAATCATTAGTGAGATTGTCCTGTACTCTGTACTGAAATCATTAGTGAGATTGTCCTGTACTCTGTATTGAGATCATTAGTGAGATTGTCCTGTACTCTATACTGAAATCATTAGTGAGATTGTCCTGTACTCTGTATTGAGATCATTAGTGAGATTGTCCTGTACTCTGTACTGAAATCATTAGTGAGATTGTCCTGTACTCTGTACTGAAATCATTGGTGAGATTGTCCTGTACTCTCTACTGAAATCATTAGTGAGATTGCCCTGTACTCTGTATTGAGATCATTAGTGAGATTGTCCTGGACTCTGTACTGAAATCATTAGTCAGATTGTCCTGTACTCTGTACTGAAATCATTAGTGAGATTGTCCTGTACTCTGTACTGAAATCATTAATGAGATTGTCCTGTACTCTATACTGAAATAATTAGTGAGATTGTCCTGTACTCTGTACTGAAATCATTAGTGAGATTGTCCTGTACTCTGTACTGAAATCATTAGTGAGATTGTCCTGTACTCTGTATTGAGATCATTAGTAAGATTGTCCTGTACTCTGTACTGAAATCATTAGTGAGATTGTCCTGTACTCTGTACTGAAATCATTAGTGAGATTGTCCTGTACTCTGTACTGAAATCATTGGTGAGATTGTCCTGTACTCTCTACTGAAATCATTAGTGAGATTGCCCTGTACTCTGTATTGAGATCATTAGTGAGATTGTCCTGTACTCTGTACTGAAATCATTAGTCAGATTGTCCTGTACTCTGTACTGAAATCATTAGTGAGATTGTCCTGTACTCTGTACTGAAATCATTAATGAGATTGTCCTGTACTCTATACTGAAATAATTAGTGAGATTGTCCTGTACTCTGTACTGAAATCATTAGTGAGATTGTCCTGTACTCTGTACTGAAATCATTAGTGAGATTGTCCTGTACTCTGTATTGAGATCATTAGTAAGATTGTCCTGTACTCTGTACTGAAATCATTAGTGAGATTGTCCTGTACTCTGTACTCAAATCATTAGTGAGATTGTCCTGTACTCTGTACTGAAATCATTAGTGAGATTGTCCTGTACTCTGTACTGAAATCATTAGTGAGATTGTCCTGTACTCTGTATTGAGATCATTAGTGAGATTGTCCTGTACTCTGTACTGAAATCATTAGTGAGATTGTCCTGTACTCTCTACTGAAATCATTAGTGAGATTGTCCTGTACTCTGTACTGAAATCATTAGTGAGATTGTCCTGTACTCTCTACTGAAATCATTAGTGAGATTGTCCTGTACTCTGTACTGAGATCATTAGTGAGATTGTCCTGTACTCTGTACTGAAATCATTAGTTAGATTGTCCTGTACTCTGTACTGAAATCATTAGTGAGATTATCCTGTACTCTGTACTGAAATCAATAGTGAGATTGCCCTGTACTCTGTATTGAGATCATTAGTGAGATTGTCCTGTACTCTGTACTGAAATCATTAGTGAGATTGTCCTGTACTCTGTATTGAGATCATTAGTGAGATTGTCCTGTACTCTGTACTGAAATCATTAGTGAGATTGTCCTGTACTCTGTACTGAAATCATTGGTGAGATTGTCCTGTACTCTCTACTGAAATCATTAGTGAGATTGCCCTGTACTCTGTATTGAGATCATTAGTGAGATTGTCCTGTACTCTGTACTGAAATCATTAGTCAGATTGTCCTGTACTCTGTACTGAAATCATTAGTGAGATTGTCCTGTACTCTGTACTGAAATCATTAATGAGATTGTCCTGTACTCTCTACTGAAATAATTAGTGAGATTGTCCTGTACTCTGTACTGAAATCATTAGTGAGATTGTCCTGTACTCTCTACTGAAATCATTAGTGAGATTGTCCTGTACTCTGTACTGAAATCATTAGTGAGATTGTCCTGTACTCTGTATTGAGATCATTAGTAAGATTGTCCTGTACTCTGTACTGAAATCATTAGTGAGATTGTCCTGTACTCTGTACTGAAATCATTAGTGAGATTGTCCTGTACTCTGTACTGAAATCATTAGTGAGATTGTCCTGTACTCTGTACTGAAATCATTAGTAAGATTGTCCTGTACTCTCTACTGTCACAGACAGCTGTTGAGTCAGCTGGCTAGTCAACTGGCCGTCGGATGCTTTTGAAGTAGCTCTGTGTTTGTGTGCTATTATTATCACTTTTTGGCGTTGAGAGTTATATCTTTTTCTTCATACGATTCTTGAAGATCTGATGTATCTACGGAAGCAAGTTTTGGAGCCACTGGGATACCGTAAGTGTTGAAAGAAACGCAAATCAAAATGTGCAACAGTTAGAGAGACTTCAATTTTTGCTGCTTATTCGCTGAAGCCAAGATCTGGAATAACCCGTTGTTATTTCTCTCGGCACTGACTGAACGTGACTGTGACTGCGGCACCTACTATCTGATTTTCGGCTTATTGCCGGGTCGTCTCATCATGACCATGATTATAAATGAGCTGCTTTGCTACATGCTTTGTAAGATCGACAGCGTTCCTATTGATGTACTTGTAAAGTTGGTCAGTGAACATTTTTCCGATGATGAGGTTGAGGCAGCCAAATGTCTTATGTGTGACCATGTTGATGAGTCTATCAGAGTTGGAAACCGGCGTGGACAGAACAAAAAGAAGTTGCATCTTGATGGTATCGCGAAGATGATCGTTGAATGTGACAGGGATCGGCTCCCAAAGTTTGTCGCCCTCGATTTGGCAAAGCTACCTCCAATCACTGTGGATTGTATTGACGTAAGCGCTCTGATGCGCAAGCAGCAGCTTATGGACATTGAGATGTCTACGATGAAAGACATGATTCAAGATAACCTGAAGGTCACGGCGGACACATCCAAGAAAGTTGAAGAGGCTGTGGTCAGCAGGTCCTCATTTGACAAGGGTACTCAGGGTAATCCATCTGTACATTCTGTGCCAGCTTCTAGTCTGCGGAAAACGATGACGTACGCTGATGTTGTTCAGGATGCGTCCTCCCATCCTTGTGATAGTGAGTGGTCCATCGCTAACCGTGCGAAGAGGGGTAATCCGCCGGCCCCTAGACCACCTGCTGCCGCGTCGAGTGCCACTGCACTTGGTGCAGTTGTTGTTCCGGGCAGTGCTGCCAGTGTGAAGCCACCGCAGACTGTCAAGTCTTCCGCTGTAATTGGTGCTAAGAAGTTTGGATCCATCAAGGCTGTGGCGACCGTCAAGCGGTTCTCCATGTTCATGTCGCGGCTCCCGCCGGGTACAGGCGAGGACGCTGTCAGCTCCTACGTTCTTGAATAATCTGGTGCGGATAATGTGACGGCGGAGAAGCTGCCGACCCGTTTCGACAGCTACGAGTCGTATCGCCTAGACGTCATCAACCCGTCTGCAAAGGTGAACCTACTTGACTCACAGCTATGGGCTCAAGGACTGGTCGTCCGGCGCTTCTTCCAGAAACGTCGGACTGTGGGGTCCGCCGTTGGGGGCATACGCGTGAGTCTGGCAGAAACGCATGATTGATTCGCTTCTTGTAACTCGAATGTTTATTCTTATATTCATCATGGTCCAAATTAGTACGTTCAACTGCCAGTCGTCTAAACGTAATGCTGGCGGCATTCATAAGTTGTGTGAAAGCTCGGATATAGTTTGCTTGCAGGAGCACTGGCTTTTCCCTTCTGATGTTGCTTCACTAAATAATATTCACAATGATTTTATTTATTTCGGCCTTTCGTCGATTGATCCGTCGGCCGGTCTGATGAGGGGAAGACCGTTCGGTGGAGTTGCAGTGCTGCGGCGTAATGCTCTTGCTTCTCGCGTTAAGCCCATGACTTATGACGATGATCGCATTGTAGGCTTAGAATGCAACCTAGGTGGCACTAAAATTACTTTTATTGGAGTATACTTGCCCTATAGTACACACCTGAGTTTTGACAGATATGTATATTACTTGGCCAAACTAAAAACCATAATTGACGACTTTGACTCGCCGTATGTGTGTGTGCTGGGTGACTTTAACGCGGACATAGTGAAAGCGACTGAGTTTTGTAAAGAGCTTGAGTCATTTTGTAATGATTCCCAGTTATCCATTGCAGATGTCATGCATCTCCCTGGTAATTCCACGACACATGTTAATGACGGACATGGCACGGAGTCATGGCTCGACCATATCGTCTGTACTAAAGGCTTCCTTGAAATTATCAGTGGTATTGGCATTGATCACGCTATTTTTAGTTCTGACCATTTTCCCGTATTCATCCAAATTGAAATTCAGGGTTGTGATCTCAATTCTGATATTTCTGGTGCAGGAATGGATGAGAGGTGGGTCGTCGACTGGGCTTCATTGGGACCAGACGATCTCCAGGTTTACGCCTCTGCTGTAGAAGATAGTTTCGGCCAAATTGATGTACCGTATGAATTGATGCACTGTGGCGCTTGTTGCAGACTTGATCACTGTAGTGCTATTAATGCATATTACGAACACGTAATTACATGCCTAAGAAGAGCCTCTGAGGCGACAATATCGAAAAATTTAGGTTGCAAAACAAGACGGAATATTCCTGGCTGGAATGAATTTGTTCAGGACAGTCATATTCTTCTTTGTGATGTTTATGCATTATGGGCACTAGTGGGCAAACCCCGGGATGGATATATTTATCGTCAACTACGCTTAGCGCCGTCACGATTTAAATATGCATTACGCTATTGCTTGCGCCACGAAAAGGAATTGAGGGCTAAGTCTCTGGCTAACAAACTTGTTAAAAATCCTTACAGTATGGCTGCATTCTGGAAAGAGGTGAAAAAGCTGAATAGCAGCCCGCCTCTCGCTCCATCGATTAACTGCATTTCGGGTAAGGGAAATATTGCTGACATGTGGAGAGATCATTTCTCAGAAATTTTGAATAGTGTGAGCAATACAGAATGTAAAGAATTTGTTCTACAGCGATTCTCAACAGTAAGCCATGAATTTGAATGTATTTCTGTCCCTGAAGTTGCTAAGTCTATTGCTGAATTATCATCGGGTCGTTCTTGCGGTAACGACCGGCTCAGTGCTGAGCACTTTACATTTGCTGGTGTTTCCTGTGCAACGCATTTGTCCTTATGTTTCACGATGATGGCTAAACATAGCTATGTACCGCATTCATTTGCGAAGGTTGTATTGACACCTATTGTAAAAGACAAAACTGGTAAATTAACTGAGAAAGATAACTACCGGCCAATTGCCGTGGCAAGTGTCAGCT
>JAXIVJ010016665.1:0-28250 GCA_036785665.1 Chirona hameri | reverse complement strand
TCCGAGCATACGCAGCACGTAGTCATTCGCGGACCAGACGGCACTGCCATCACATCAACTGACAAACCCAACACCATTGGAGTCTACCAAGGCGGGTCCTTAAGCTGTTTATAATACATGTTTGCCAACGAGCTCTCCCTCTGTGTGCCCAATGACGTCACCGTCGTGCAATATGGCGATGACGTACATACAATGGTTAGTGGCAAAAAGCAGGACATGACCCAACTCACCGAGCGAATGGAGAACGCGCTCCACGCCACGCACCAGTGGTTATGCCATCATGGAATGAAAATAAACGAAAATAAAACTCAAATGTTCATGATAGGTACGCCTGCCATGCTGAGAAGAGTGGCGCCAGTGACGATCACATTCAACGGGTCTCAACTTCACGACTCAAAGACAGTTAATGACCTCGGCACCACGATTGATAGGCATCTCGACTTCGAGGCTCACATCGATACTGTTGTAAAGAGGTGCACCGGCACCCTCATGGCACTGTCACACGCGCGACACGTCATCCGCAGCTCCACTCTACCCGGTATAGTGCAGGCTTTAGCGTTGTCCATAGTGCGCTACTGTCTATCGGTGTACGGGTCCTGCTGTGACACGCAGTTACATAGAATCCAGAAGATGATCAACTTTTGTGCGCGGGTAAATGGTGGGAGACGGCGCTACGACCATATATCTGACGTGCTAATGGAGCCTGGCTGGATGACCGCCAAACAGCTGGTCGAATACCATGCTGTGTGCGCTGTTCACTCTGCGCTGAGCACTGGTCATCCCGACTACATCCTAGGGACGATAGGAGCGCCCGCGAGGCAGCAACACGCGTACAATACGAGACAAGCCGATTGCCACACCGTACCGCGCATCTGCACTGAGGCGGGCCGGCGACGCCTGTGTTACCTCGGTGTTACAATGCTAAACCGATCGAGTGTAGACGTAAATGCCCCTGGCTATCGCGCGCAGCTAAAGCGCGAATTCTGAGTCGCAGTGAAGGCCGCTGACTGTCGCTCGAGATTCATCGTGCATCGGAACTCGGTACCTGATGCATGCAATGTTTTAGTTATATCGACGTTCTACTCCTTATACTTTTTTACCTATGATGACGTGCGTGTGTGAAAAAACACCCTGTCGTGGACCTCATGCGAATACAATCTGAATCTGAATCTGAAGAGGGCCCTCTACAGGTCGGCAGGGTCCTCTACATGCTGAAAGGGCACTCTAAAGATCGACAGGACCCTCTAAAGGCCAGCAGAGGGCCCTCTACAAATTGGCTGGGACACTGCAGATCGACAGGGCCACTACAGCCTGGAAGAGAACCCTCTACAGGTCGGCGGGGCCCTCTAAATGCCGTAGAAGCCCTCTACAGATTGGCAGGGCAATTTGCAGATCGGCAGGACCCTCTAAAGACCGGCAGAGGGCCCTCTCCAGATCAGCAGGGACCCCCTACAGATCGGCAGGGCCTATCAAGGCCGGTAGAAAGCCCTCTACAACCGGCAGGGGCCCTCTAAATGCGACAGGGGCCCTCTGCAGATCGGCAGGGCCCTTTAAAAGCTGATAGAGGGCCCTATACACAATGGCTGGACCCCTTTATATGTACTTACATGTGCATGCCTTTAACAGACAAGTAAGTGCTGTTATTTTGTTATATATCAGTTTAGTCCGAATGTTTTTGAATGGATGGATTTCCGAGGTCAGGCCCGTGCTAAGCATAGCTTGTTGCGCAGGCCCTGATCCCACCACCCGATCAGCAATTCCTGGCGTCCGCAGAATTTAGAAGCGAGAGTTTTACGTGCCTGACATACCTGGACACGGTCCGCCCCGCCCTCTGACGTCAACTGACCTTGAGTGTGATCGCTCCCACCGGCCACAGGCCATCCAGTCAGGGGCAAATAGCGAGCGCCGAAGCGACTCGAACCTGGGCTGCCACTACCGGGTGAGGTCAGAAGTCCGGCGCTCTCCCAACTGAGCTACAGGGTGGAGCTACAAGGGCGGGCGGATATATTTATTCGTGTTACGATTTGTTTAGGCTCGTGGGCGTTCTTTTATACGACGTAAGGCGTTTTGCGGGCGCCTGACACTATCCAAAACAATGGGGCCTTCGGCCCCAGGGGGCCCTCGCTCGGTCGCCAGAGGGGCCCGCCTGGCCTCCAGGGGGGGGGGGGCATGGACCCTTGCCCCTCTTGCTACGCCCTTGCGTCCTTTTAAACTAAACGCATCGATGCATCATACTCCTGCTTATTTTGTCTTTTGAACCTGACGGTGCCAAATACATATATTTAAATAAAATATTGGGTTCTGCTGTTTGTGTAGTAAAGTGACCAACTTTGTATGTGGTAACATGTGTACCGACAGGAGTGGGCTACGGTCAGATGTTCGCCACCTCTGCCGTGGTCTGTGTAAAGTGGCTAACTTTGTCTGTGTACCGACAGGTGTAGGCTACGGTCAGATGATCGCCACCTCTGCCGTGGTCTGTGTAAAGTGGCTAACTTTTTCTGTGTACCGACAGGTGTAGGCTACGGTCAGATGATCGCCACCTCTGCCGTGGTCTGTGTAAAGTGGCTAACTTTTTCTGTGTACCGACAGGTGTAGGCTACGGTCAGATGATCGCCACCTCTGCCGTGGTCTGTGTAAAGTGGCTAACTTTGTCTGTGTACCGACAGGTGTATGCTACGGTCAGATGATCGCCACCTCTGCTGTGGTCTGTGTAAAGTGGCTAACTTTGTATGTGTACCGACAGGTGTAGGCTACGGTCAGATGATCGCCACCTCTATTGTGGTTTGTGTTAAGTGGCTAACTTTGTCTGTGTACCGACAGGTGTGGGCTACGGTCAGATGATCGCCACCTCTGCCGTGGTCTCGTACTACGTGGCACTGATGGCGCTCACAGTCTTCTATTTCTTCGCGTCGTTCGCGAGCGTTCTGCCGTGGACGGTGTGCGACCCGAGCTGGGCCGACATGTCGCGCTGTGTCGACCCCACCACAAACCGGTCCACACTCACCAGTAACGACACCATGGGCTCCACGGAGATGTACTTCCAGTGAGTTGACGCCACTCTCTTTCCGATTCTCTAGGTTGTGTTTTCTCCCTCTGAAAAAGACAAATGTTTCGGTGAAACAAAGTGCGAACAACACTTCAATTCCCCGGAAGTCGCTCGAGAATTCAAGGGTTATGAATTGACCGTAAACCATTCCACAACTTCTCACTGTAATGCTGTGGTTCAAAATACGCTGAAAGCTGCACAGAAAAGGGCCCGATAGTGGTCGTTGACAGGCTATTTGTAAGACATATAGCCTGTCAACGGCAGAGGTGGCGATCATCTGACCGTAGCCCACACCTGTCGGTACACAGACAAAGTTAGCCACTTAACACAGACCACAATAGAGGTGGCGATCATCTGACCGTAGCCTACACCTGTCGGTGTCGTTTGTGTCATCGGTTCCGCAGAACCTAATGTCGGCACGTCTGGCTTTTAACAAGGATTCTACATTAGCTGTGCAGAAGAAGTTAACTCAAATGCATCCTGTAACTAGTCAGGTGCTGTTTAATTTTCATTATTTGACTTATTTTGTTAAACTTAACTGTGTAAGTAAAAGCCAAAAAGAGAAAGCGAACACATACAAGGATTTTAAGCGACAACATAGCTGACTCAGAATCGTTCGTGGAATGACAATCAACGACTCATTACGCCGTGACCGTGACAATCAACGACTCATTACGCCGTGACCGTGACAATCAAAGACTCATTACGCCGTGACCGTGACAATCAAAGACTCATTACGCCGTGACCGTGACAATCAACGACTCATTACGCCGTGACCGTGACAATCAAAGACTCATTACGCCGTGACCGTGACAATCAACGACTCATTACGCCGTGACCGTGACAACCAAAGACTCATTACGCCGTGACCGTGACAATCAACGACTCATTACGCCGTGACCGTGACAATCAAAGACTCATTACGCCGTGACCGTGACAATCAACGACTCATTACGCCGTGACCGTGACAATCAACGACTCATTACGCCGTGACCAATGCGTTCCGCGTATTTCACAGGTTTAATGTGCTAAAGGAGCTTCCGAACATCGACGAGGGTATCGGTGTACCCGACTGGCGACTGGTCCTCTGTCTGCTCTTCTCCTGGGTGGTTCTGTTCCTCACGCTGGTCAAGGGCGTGCAGAGCTCAGGCAAGGTCGCCTATTTCACAGGTGAGATGTGCTCAGAAGCAGACTCCATTGCTGTCGGATGTCAAAAAGATACCCAGAAAGAGGAAGCTTAGTAGTGTGCAATACTTGTCAGCAGTTTAGGTAAACTAACCCTCGCCCTACGGGGGAGGGGGGCTGACAGCCCCCCCTCAGGTTTTTATTGAATAACTTTTTGCACATGCGGCGCATCTTGCTGAAATTTTCCGTAGCTGAGTTTACAACAATTATACGTATGCTGTAAAAATTTAATTGAAATTGGTTAATAATTTTGGGAGATAATCATGTTTTGATGACGTCATGTTGGTGGAAAAACGATAAATATTTGAAAAAATAGTAGAAAACAGAGTTTTAAAGCAAATTGCAAAAGCAATTCACCAAAGATATAATAAATGGCATTCTATTTAAAATGGCAATCTCGGATTTCCAAAATTTGGGGTTTTTGACCCCTATTTTTGTTTACAAATCACCACAAAATCAAAAATTTCAAAGATGTTAGAAAAACCGGAATATATGTGAAAGAACTGATTATGGACAATATCCAAACCAAATTTCAAAGCAATATCTCTATTTTTGACTAAGTGATGGCTCTCTAAGTGTAAGAAACTCATGACGTCATTTTTTTATAACTTTTTTGACTTTTTTTTACAAGAAACGAACAAATAATTACCTTTTATGCATTTCTGACACAAAACTGGTCTAGGAACATGCCTTTTATTTACATTTATCATTTTTTTTATTTTGAGGTTTTCTGACAGCAAAATCGCTGTTCTGGACGTTAACAGGGGGGGGGGGGGGGGCAGTCAGGCCCTCCCCCGTAGGGCGAAGGTGAACAAAGCTCCCGTAGGGCGAGGGCTAATGGTAAGAACTAAGAAGATAAAAAGACAAGTCCTAAAATTCAGAATGGTCAGTCATTTACACATTCAGGAAAAGCAAAAATAATTATCGTCTTTGGTAGTCGAATTCCTCATTCTGTATCAACACAATCATTTTGAACACTTCCCAAATATTGGATAGATAATTGGGAATATGCCGAACACCAGAACAATTCATGCAATGCACCTGCGAGACAACACCTTGCCAACACCAATGCATGACTGACCGTTTACAAAACATCAAACCTCCATCTGCGCTCGATTCGTCCGCATCGGCACACCGCCAGGCGGCGCTGCAGTCCAGGCGCTGCAATCCAAACATGCGTCAGCAGTCCGCACACAATGGCACCCCACCAAACACGCTGCTCCAGTCAGCAGGCAGCCATCATCTCACCCGGCCGGGGCCGTCACCGATACCAATACAGACGCGTCAGCTGCATATGAGCCGGGTCAATTGTACCCCCTCCCCGGGGTCGGGAGAGGCGGTGTGGTCCGGCCGGCCGGTCGATCGCAGGCGGCATTGGGCCCAAAGCACGGCGCCAGCTCGGCGTTCCGTCGTGGCCGGCGTTCCGTGGCGGTGTCGTTACCGCCTGCAGCTGTGGGCTGTTCGGTGCAGGTTACGCGCCGCGTGCTGGGACCACCGTCTGACGCCGATTGGCGATTGCTCCCGATGCACCGGCTGCAGTCTAGATGGCATGCTGCAGCGCTGGGTGACGCAACAATCTCCAGCCGGTGTGATGAGCCAGCGTCGCGGGACGCCGTGTATAAGATGCGAGTGAATTTAGTAAAGTAAAAGTAAAGTACGAACTTGCTTTATATCGGTAGGTACTGCAATGGCGACAGAGGCGGACGAATTTCTCATCCACTATACATTCATGCATTCACTCATGGGCGTAACCACCACTGGGGACGCGTCCCCCGAACATTTTCGGATTTTAGCATTACGTCTATGGGAGTTGCATGGCAATAATCGACTTCAAAGTGCCTCCGCTCCCCCCCCCCCCTTCTTTCGGAAGGTGGTTACGTCCATGCATTCACTTGCTGGTTTAAAGGAAATAGTTCACCTTCAACATTAGTTTTAAACTGAGATAGCAGTTTTGTAGCCCGTGTTGGGAAATCTGCAAGTTTTCTTGACTGAAAAGACTCTCCAGCCGAATATATTTGAGTTTTTGGCGAAGGAATGCGGTGCTGGCGAAAGAATGTTGTACTGGTTTTAACCCGGGCAGAGGCTATACCATCAGCCAATCAGCTTGCAGCTGGTACTAGAAGCGAATCGCCGGCCGCCGGTTGGCACATCTCCGATGCGAGTCTATCTTTACGCGACTACTTTCGAATCTGATTGGCTGAACCATTTTTTACATTCGCGTGACGTCAGGACTCTGACTCAGAGAGTATGCATATAGTTTTGATAAACAATACAAATGTACGGCCTTCTGTCCTGAATCGGCGCGATATAAGGCCATTTTTGACAATATAAAAATAAATTGTATTACAAAATATAATCAAATCGTGTTGCGTAAAATTTTTCCAAGGTGAACTATTTCCTTCAACAGCGCAGAACGCACACCCACTTGCTGTTTCTTCAGCCTGCAGCCTGCAGAGCAGTTTCTCCGGCTGATCCGTTCTGCTGCTGCCGCCTCCGAGAAAGACTGACCTCCGGGCCCCGGCGGTGTTCATCGATGGTGACTCAATCGCCGGTCTGCCCGATCACGGACCGCGCCGGGGCCGGGGGGGCCCGGGGGGGGGGGGGGCGGGGCGGGGGCCGGGCCGGACCGGGCCGGGCTGTCGCCGGTCGTAGCCGTCCCGGTGACGGACGCCGACGAGCCGCACGTGTCAGCGGCCGATGAGCTGGCCGCCGAGATGGCCCGATCGGGAGGGAAGGAGGCGAACCATCACCCTTGGGATCGGCAATTACTCCCCGGAAATACTCCTTGGAAATGCCGCGTTCAGGGGATGGTGGGGGAGGGCTAAATTGCTGCGGTGGATTGCTTTCTTGCTTGGAGTTTTGTGGTGTGGCTCAGCCAGTAAAGGCAGCTGATGAGATATTGGCAAATGTTGCGTTGGCTGGTTGGTTGATTATCTTGGCGGTACAATTTATGCCAGTGCAGGCGTAAGGTTAAAGAAAATAGTTCACCTTCGGAAAATTTCTCAGAACACGATTTTATTATATTATTTTTAATACAGTTTCTTTTTTTCTTTTCAAAAATGGTCCTACATCGCACCAATTCAGGACTGCAGGTCGTAAATTATTAATTTTATGGTGTGCGTTATTGGTCTGCTCATGCTCCATGCAGTGCTGGCACTTTCAGACTTATATCATATATGCGCCGCATTCCTTCGCCAAAAAGTCAAATATCTTCGGCTGGAGTGTTTTCAGCCAAGAAAAGTTGCAGATAGGGATTTCTCAACACGCGCTACAAAACTGCTATTTCAGTTCAAACCCCATGTTGAAGGTGAACTATTTCCTTTAAGTTCGATAATACATTTTCGGGTAGCATTCGTAGAGAACCATTGTCAGTTACTGGACAATTTATTAATTTTCGCTGATTTTTCTTACGACGTGTACGAATTTCTCCATGCAAAGCTGGCGAACGTTGTAAGGACATCGACCAAAGGTCGTTCAGTTCACATGCAACTAATCACATTTGTGACATTTCAGCGTTCGCGTAGAATGGCAATGTCACGCTAAGCGTATGTGATCGGGCAGACCGGCGATTCAGTCTGTATCGATGAACACCGCCGGGGCCCGGAGGTCAGTCTTTCTCGGAGCGGCAGCAGCCCAGAGGTTCACTCACGCAAATCACGAATAACTCCTCTCACTTGGTCGCTCTAGGGAGATCCACCAAATGGTACCCATTGTTCTGCATACATCAACTGCATACACCTACACGGAACAAACATGTCCCTCTTCTTTATATTCCATTCCATCCTTATCTTTATGGCCCGCAACTAATCAAAGGTATTGAATTCAAATTAAGATTTGCTACATGCTTACCTTAGCTCCAGTTTTAGATACAACTTCTGTTTTAGATGAAACGGTACTCGGTAGGGGTATGACGTCATAACCGCAGCATCTTTCCGTACGTGGTGCTGTTTACACTGCTGATCAGAGGTGTGACGTCATAACCTGTGTCGCCGTCCGGCAGCCATCTTCCCGTACGTGGTGCGGTTACACTGCTGATCAGAGGTATGACGTCATAACCTGTGTCGCCGTCCGGCAGCCATCTTTCCGTACGTGGTGCTGTTTACACTGCTGATCAGAGGTGTGACGTCATAACCTGTGTCGCCGTCCGGCAGCCATCTTTCCGTACGTGGTGCTGTTTACACTGCTGATCAGAGGTGTGACGTCATAACCTGTGTCGCCGTCCGGCAGCCATCTTTCCGTACGTGGTGCTGTTTACACTGCTGATCAGAGGTGTGACGTCATAACCTGTGTCGCCGTCCGGCAGCCATCTTTCCGTACGTGGTGCTGTTTACACTGCTGATCAGAGGTGTGACGTCATAACCTGTGTCGCCGTCCGGCAGCCATCTTTCCGTACGTGGTGCTGTTTACACTGCTGATCAGAGGTGTGACGTCATAACCTGTGTCGCCGTCCGGCAGCCATCTTCCCGTACGTGGTGCGGTTACACTGCTGATCAGAGGTGTGACGTCATAACCTGTGTCGCCGTCCGGCAGCCATCTTTCCGTACGTGGTGCTGTTTACACTGCTGATCAGAGGTGTGACGTCATAACCTGTGTCGCCGTCCGGCAGCCATCTTCCCGTACGTGGTGCGGTTACACTGCTGATCAGAGGTGTGACGTCATAACCTGTGTCGCCGTCCGGCAGCCATCTTTCCGTACGTGGTGCTGTTTACACTGCTGATCAGAGGTGTGACGTCATAACCTGTGTCGCCGTCCGGCAGCCATCTTTCCGTACGTGGTGCTGTTTACCCTGCTGATCAGAGGTGTGACGTCATAACCTGTGTCGCCGTCCGGCAGCCATCTTCCCGTACGTGGTGCTGTTTACCCTGCTGATCAGAGATGTGACGTCATAACCTGTGTCGCCGTCCGGCAGCCATCTTCCCGTACGTGGTGCTGTTTACACTGCTGATCAGAGGTGTGACGTCATAACCTGTGTCGCCGTCCGGCAGCCATCTTCCCGTACGTGGTGCTGTTTACACTGCTGATCAGAGGTATGACGTCATAACCTGTGTCGCCGTCCGGCAGCCATCTTTCCGTACGTGGTGCTGTTTACACTGCTGATCAGAGGTGTGACGTCATAACCTGTGTCGCCGTCCGGCAGCCATCTTTCCGTACGTGGTGCTGTTTACACTGCTGATCAGAGGTGTGACGTCATAACCTGTGTCGCCGTCCGGCAGCCATCTTCCCGTACGTGGTGCTGTTTACACTGCTGATCAGAGGTGTGACGTCATAACCTGTGTCGCCGTCCGGCAGCCATCTTTCCGCACGTGGTGCTGTTTACACTGCTGATCAGAGGTGTGACGTCATAACCTGTGTCGCCGTCCGGCAGCCATCTTCCCGTACGTGGTGCTGGTTACACTGCTGATCAGAGGTGTGACGCTTCCTGGCGCTTATGACGGCATCATATTCTACCTCAAGCCCACCTGGAGCGAACTACTCAACCCAAAGGTGAGAAAAAGGGAGGGAGAGGGAGACATAAAGGAATCAAGATGGAGGAGGGAGAAAATAAAATGGGAAGATGAAGGCTGATCATCATGAACTCATGGCTGCGATCTCCCATGTAATTCAGCTATTTCCTTATATTCACTTGAATCATGGTATGTGGAGCCATTTTATGCACGCAACTGCAATGTCAATAATCTCCCAACTGCAATGTCAATAATATCCCAACTGCCATGTCCAAAATAGCAACAACAGTAAGTGACAAATTAAATACTTTAAATTAAAGATGCGTGCTAAAATCGCAGTCAAGTAGTTTGTCTTTCTCGATGTCGCCACAGTTTTCAATAGGACTGTCTGTGAATGCTAGAGCTGTAAATTTGATGCCTTGTCTGAATCCGTCCGAATCCGGAGCCTACTCAGTAAGATCCAGTCACAAATCTGCCAAGACGCATCGGCTGGATTCAGCCTGATGCTCATTTGAATTCATTTCGAGTCTGTTCCATTATCCATACGGAGACTTTGGCCTGGCTCTACCGACAGCCTCCTAGACAGACAGATGCGGTGTCATGCACAATGAGTGAATACATGTTATATAATGTTTGCTCAAGGGAAAGGTGGTACGCTCATAAAAGTTGGGAAATAGATATGTCAAGAGATTGTGACTGAAAATTGTTGATGACTGTAATGTTTCAATATTGATAAATGGTAACGTCAGACAAAGTCTGTGGCTATCGGGGCAACAAGTATACAAGCTTTTCGCCAATGTCATAGACGATTTTAGGCCGACATTACCTAGGTAAGGTTACCTAGGCTGCCATAGCAGTTAGCACCGACTTTGCACAAGGCTGATGCCCAGCTTCAGCTTCTTTATAATAAGCTCCACGTAGTTCCTTATGTGAAACAATCTAAAGATATGCATAAGTTGGCTATAACTATCAGCAGAACTAGCACAAATATAAATGCTATGCTAAGACAGACGCCCGTTTGTATGCACATAATGATACCGGGTGTCGGGTGTATCTTGTATGACTACGTTCCGCAGTGTGTAGCTGGTACATCATCGTGACGTGCTCGACTGTGTTATTTCAGGTTTGGTATGCTGCCGTTACTCAATCATTCTTCTCTTTGTCCGTTGGATTCGGCTCACTGATCATGTACTCCAGCTATAACGACTTTGAAGATCCCGTTGCAAGGTAAGTCAAATTTTCTACTGCCAAAATAAATGTGACTTCCTTTTAAAATGTCTGAATTGATAAAGAACCAGAGCATGTATATAGCATGAGCAGAGCACGAATACATGTATTTAATGGATTCAGTTGTGTGACGTGTTCTTTTCATTCCTATGTCCTTTCATCCAGACATCATGTTGAAAATGTCATTGAAAGGGTGGAATGCTATATGGATAAAAACGACATTTAATGTATTAGAGGCGTACGCTGTTTGCGATGCACTAAGATGTGTCTAAAACCACAAAGGAAACTAATGGAAAATGTGCAGGATGGAATATGAAGTAGCATAAAGCCAACACAAAATTACCGACAAAAACACAGAATAAACAGAATAACTATCGTCGCTGATGAATGCTGTCGCTGATATCGTCGTTATGAATTATCGTTATGAGTTATTAACGTTATGAGTTATGAAACGTCGCTGATGAATGCTGTTCTGTATAGATATAATGATATTGATGATGATTTGGCACTGCACTGGCACTGCGATTACATGTTTATATAACACCCAGTGGCGCACGCAGGATTCCATTTCGGGGGTCAGAGCTCTAAGAGCAGGCCCCCTTGTGTGCGGGCCCCACCCGTTTTTTTTCTCAAGAAAACTTCGCGGATTTCGGTCACTTGTTTTTTAGCGGGCCCTCTACAGCATGGGATCTGAGACATGATAATTGTCTTGTCAATGTCGTGTAAGGTGACTGCGTGTGCTACTGATGTGCGAATTTTATATGCGTGTGCTACTGATGTGCGGTAAAACTGTCGAGAGTTACCGAAATGAGGTCAATGACAACACGCAGTAGTGGTAAACCGATACGGTATTTTCGTAGCAGGTATGTGTGATCAGTTGGCGCGACGCATGGGTGATTTTTATCACATACAGCATCGCAGCAAATGTGGAGACGGTCTCGCGCATGACTTGGTAAGGCATTACCAACGGATCCAGGGTCTGGTGTCAACCAGTTGCTGCATACCTGTCTGGAAGCTGCGCACAGGCTTTCTGGAGTTTTGCCAAAATAAGAGAAGCACGGGGAACATATCGCGTCAAAAATTTCAAACGTCGTAATAACTAGTTTTTTTCTCGGGAGATCTGCTACGCATTGTCTTTGGTGCGCTGGATACGCAAAATCATCGGTCCCTACGTACATCTCTAGTATTGACGATGAAACGTAGCATGTGCCAAATAGCGAAGCATTTTATTTCATCAGTGAAGTTGAGTGTTACAATATTATTTGGCTACGCCCATAGATGTTTGAGATGCTTATGCGCAAATTGTAGTGTAGATAGAAACCGCGTTTACACGGGACTTTATATTCTCTTTAGGCATGAAGGAATCATCTCTCCGGCAATTGAGGCAATTTGAGAAATTGTGCTAAACTATGGCGCTTTTTCCTTTCTAACCTCCCAGATCCATGTCCTCTACAGGTTTCAAAGTCACAGCCTTTGGACGTCAGAGTCCCGTATAAGCTACGCTAGGCTACGTTCGCGAACGGAATAGGAATTAACCCTGGAGGCGTTTGGGGTGGGGACATTTTTTCGCCCCCCCCCCCCCCCCTTGGGTTTTCCGCCATAATCAGAAAACGCATCAAGATAGCGACTTGAAACTTTCAGCAACTTGAAATGAATAGCTAGGCCACGTTTTGGCATACAATTGGGTCCCGGTCAGGTCAGGTCAGGTCACCAGTCAGGTCAAATGACATGACCACCAAACAACTTCTAGGTAGCACCACCGGCACAGTGGTTAGTCGAGCGACATTAAACTCATGGCACGTCATGAGGTTATTGGATACTACAATTCGTTTATCTCGGATTTTCTATATCGGTGACTTAAGGTCAAGTTATAATCGTGACCTTTTCAACGTAACTCTTTGGGGAAAAAACAAAAACGCATATTTCTCAGTTGTAAAGGGATAGATTTAGTTCATATTTGCTCTAGCCACTAGTTTTGGGTCATGTCAGACCACCGAGGTGAAATTTATGGTCAGTGGTCTCTGCAAGAGTGCAAGGACCTGGCCCTGCCTCGATCGGGCCGGACCAAGAACGGGCCCGCATCAATAATTTGCAAGGACTGGACCCTGTTGTGACGGGACCCTCGACCTGACCTGGCCCTATATCACGCCTCTGCCAGCACCGGGGCCCTGCCTTGCTCGGGCCCCTACCAGGAACGGGCCCGTATCAATCATTTGCAAGGAGCGGGCCCTGTTGTGACCGGGCCCTCGTCCTGACCGGGTCCCCTGTCACGCCTTTGCCAGCACCGGGCCCCTGCCTCAATCGGACCTGACGTAGACAGGGCCCCTACCAGAAAGGGGCCCGTATCAAGAATATGCGAGGACCGGGCCGGGCCCTGTTGTGACCGGGCCCTCGTCCTGACCAGGCCCCATACCACGCCTTTGCCAGCACCGGGACCCTACCTCGATCGGAACTGACCAAGACCGGGCCTCTACCAGAAACGGGCCCGTATCAAAAATATGCGAAGACCGGCCCTGTTGTGACCGGGCCCTTGTCCTGACCGGGCCCCATGCCACGCCTTTGCCAGCACCGGGCCCCTGCCCCCTACCTCGATAGGGCCTGACCAAGACCGGGCCCCTACAAGAAACGGTTTATAGATAGAGTTTATAGATAGAAGGAGAGCGTTCAAAACCTTGTCAAATGATAGATACTTTCAATATCTGCGCGGGCTGACTGAAGATTTTAAAACTAACCCGAAGCGATATTGGTCGTTTTTAAAATGTGTCACTAACAAATCGTCTATTTCACCTGTACTCCGTGCATCCGATGGTAACACTGTTACTGACGATCGGGGCCGTGCTGAACTGCTTAGTGATGCCTTTGCCGCGAAATTTACTCAGCCGAATGCAACCGCTTTGCCTGAGGCGCCTGACTACGAAATAATTGACAGCCTGTCTCGCTTCAATGTGTCAGAAGCTGCTGTTCGAACTGCCTTGAAGTCAGTACCTGTTAACAAGGCCTGCGGCCCTGATAACATCAGCGCTCGCATTATTGTTGAATGTGCAGATGAGCTGGTGGTTCCAGTTACTAGGATATGTAACGCCTCCATTAGTTCGGGTGTCTTTCCGGAGAGGTGGAGGCAGGCAAGCATCATTCCTATATTCAAAAAGGGTGATAAGAAGAACCCATCAAATTATCGATCAGTATCCCTGCTTCCTCTCTTCGGAAAGATACTCGAGCGCCTAGTTTACGACCAGCTCTACCGCCATGTTTCACCGGCCCTGTGCAATGAGCAGCATGGTTTTATCCCTAGGCGTTCCTGTATTTCTAACCTCGACGTTTATCTTCAGTCAGCGTGGGAAGCCATATCGGACGGATACCAGACGGACACTATATATACAGACTACTCGGCTGCTTTTCAAAGCGTGAATCATTCGCTTCTTATTCACAAACTAAAACATTCCTATAAGTTGGAGGAACTTGCCTTGAACTGGTTCGTCTCGTATCTGTCCGATAGGCGTCAGAGGGTCATCGTGAACGGCAAAACGTCCAAATGGACAAACGTACTCTCGGGCGTTCCGGAAGGATCTCTTTTGGCTCCGCTGCTGTTTTCACTATTCATAAATGATTTACCGCGCGAAGTCGATTGCGGCTGCCTTATGTACGCCGACGACGTTAAAATTTTCCGCAAAATTGTCTCACCATCTGACGGACTACTGCTGCAGCAGGATCTCGGTCGACTGACAGCCTGGTCCGTCAGATGGGGACTCACTCTAAATCCAAGTAAATGCAAGTCGTTCACTATCACCCTCAGGCGCGCGCCCGTCCAGACAGAGTATTTTATTAATGCCACGAAACTCGAGCACGTTGGAGATATTCGCGACCTGGGTATCATTTTAGATACCAAGCTCACTTTCTCTTCTCATGTGAGCAACATTGTCAGCAGGGCAAACCGAAGCCTTGGACTACTTTTTCGATCCTTTCAAACAGGAGCAGGAAGGTCAAAATTCAGCAGGAATGCATTGATGTGCGCCTACTTCTCCAACGTTCGCTCGATTTTAGAATACGGTAGTGTGATCTGGACGGGAGCGGCCGATACCCACACAGTGCGGATTGATCGAGTGCAGCATAAATTCCTGATCTGGCTTTTATCAAACACAGCCTCCGGACATGCCATTTCCCTAGAATATAGTGATCTGCTGAATCACTTCCGGATACCGTCATTAGCCTCACGGCGAGTTCAGCACGATCTGCTGTTCATCAGGAATATTTTTAACTCCAGATTAGATTCTCACATCCTCCTGCGCAGTTTTTCTCTCCATGCACCCACTCGATCAATCCGCACACAAAGACTGTTTTATGAGCCCCGTCCGCGTGTCAACACCGTGAAACGGGGGTTATTCTATAGGGTACCTCAACTAGTCAACTTATTTTTACGTAACATTCCAGAGGCAGACTTCTTTGCTGACGCTTCTGGCACTTTTAAAGCTCATGTCTTGAAACACATTTCATCCTTTTAGTTGTTAGTATTGTGGTGTTTTTACAAACACTTTTAGCGTGTACCTTTATTAAATGCCATTGTCCTTTAACGCTTTTGCCGTATATATTTTTACTTCTTGTTTAAAGTTCTTATGAATTATTTATTGTGTATTTTACTGATGTTTGGAATGTTTGTTTGTCATATTTTATATTGTGTGTGTGCTGCCTGATGTCCCGTGACTTCACCTGTTAGTGGGGGCAACCCTGTTGGTGATTACTTGAATAAATAAATAAAAAAATAAAAACGGGCCCGTATCAAGAATATGCAAAGACCGGGCCCTGTTGTGACTGGGCCCTGGTTGTGACCGGGCCCAATATCACGCCTTTGCCAGTACCGGGGCCCTGCCTTGATCGGACCCGCTTCAATAATATGCAAGGACCGGCGGCCTGACCGGGCCCCGTAGCACGCCTTTGCCAGCACCAGGCCTCTGCCTCGATCAGGCCTGACCAAGACCTGGCCCCTGCCAGGTATGGGCCAGAATACGGGCCCCTCAGACATTTCGGGGGGGGGGGGGGGGGGTCAGCGACCCCCTTGACCTCCTGCGTGCGCCACTGAATTAACACCCATCCACACAGACGTTACATTTTGCAACAAAATAAGACTACTAAAACATATAATGCACACATTTTGACTCAAATTGAGCCTTGGGCTGTGAGAGCCAAAGCTCGGGTTGAAAAAAATTGTGTCGCCACTGAAATTTCACAGTTAACGCTGTAGCTAACCATTCCCGCAGGCACGAACTGACAGTGACAGTATAGACTGCCCGTAATGCATTCATGTATGCCGGGACCGTCTATGCATCAGTAATTACGAGCGAGCGCTTCGCGCTCGCTCGTCCTTCTGTGGTATATGAAACAATATAAATATGAGCGGCCCGGCCCGGCCCGGCCCGTGGCGACGCTTTTGAGAAGCTTATATCTCTGCAACCATAAGTCCGATTGACAAGCAGACTTCTTTGCTGAGTAGCTACATCCAACCTATCCTGTTTGTAATCAGTGCTGACTCACATGGGTGATTACCACGGCGTGTGGCGCGTTCCGCGTGAGGGGTCTTGAAAAGTGTTTTCTCGCAAAAACTCTGCAACGGCTGTGCCGATTGTGTGCAAATTTTGTGTGTGGTTAGGGACCCTCACCTGCCGCCTTCCCACAAGTCAGAGGTGGGGTGCCTATGCACGTGCGCACGTGCACACCCCTATTATATATCTCAGGAACGACTGAGCCGATTGTGTTCAAATTTGGTATGTGGTTGGGGACCTCTCAGCCGCCAATTTCCCACAAGTCAGGGGTGGGGTGCCTCTGCACGTGCGCACGTGCTCACCCCTATTCTATATCTCAGGAACGGCTGAGCCGATTGTGTTCAAATATGGTGTGTGGTTAGGGACCTCTTAGCCCACACTTTCCCACAAGTCAGGGGTGGGGTGCCTCTGCAGGTGCCCACGTGCTCACTTTTTTGTATCTCAGAAACTACTTGCCCGATCGCGTTGAAATTCACCATACATTTATTTCGCGCTCGCTCGTTCATCGCCAACTACGGCGCCTTACTGGTAATTATTACTGGTCTACGGAGCTCCACGCCTTACTGGTACTGGTCTTATGCATCAGTAATATGCAGGGAAATTCAGAATGATCGCCTCCATAGTCCATACATAAACCAGGGTATTGAACTTGCATCCGTTTGCCGATTAGGTGAAGGATATTGGTACGTGTCATTACAGTTTACTTAGGTACTTGACAGTCATTGTGTGTCTCAATTATCAGCAATGCAAATGAAAGGAAATAACCAAACATTTCAAATCATTTCAAATACACCTACAAAATGGAGCAAAGATGAACCTGCCTAAAAGTGAACAGGTAAATAACAAACAATATATTTACATACGTAGCAAAAATGACATGTGTGAGCGCTCTTATCACATACGTACAGCACCAAGTGCGGAAATAATTTGGTTTACTTCGACAACAAAAGCGGAACACGTTGCTAAAACAGACCACCACGGGACCACCCCGGCACCAGAGTGACTTATTTATGACAAGGCTGCGAAAGCCAGCCGGTGTCAGCCCTCCACATTTCAACTTTTATCCGGAAGAGTACAAAGGACGGAAATATCCGCGACATAACTTGGTTTCAAAACGCTGTCAGCTAGACGAGCCCATCTACAGAGCATGCAGGTTTAATATTAAAGTCCTTTGTCTCCGAAACGTACACACCTCGTCTTGAATATCATATGAATAGAAGTTGACGGGACACTAGACAGGTCATCTCATTCATGCCCCCTAATTCCTTCCTGAACGTGGTAACTGTCAAAAGATATTTAAAGGGACTGTCCCACCTTTTTGAAAGTTGTCGAATCACACTTAACACGCGCAGTGGAGGGTGGGGGCACTATCGTGCCCCCCCCCCACATGTTGTTTGTGAATATTTTGAAAACCAAGCAAAGCAGGGCGGTGTTTGTTACGTGACATTAACGCTAACTCAATAGCGAATCGTTTGACGCAACAACAATACAAATCGGTCGTTAATTTCTGAGTTATATGGATTTTTAGTTCAAGATGGCGGCCAGAAGCGCGGTCGGCAAATCGGTATCTTCGGAACCAACAGTCGGATCGGGATGATTCAAACGCCATTCGGTAGACAATGTCAATGTTCATCCCCGGAAACAACTTTGAACACATTGCTTGCGACCTGTGACGTCACAGAGGTCAAATTCCCCAAAAATGTGACATTTGGCCAGATTTGACCTTCGTGGCCTCGTTTGACCTTGAACATATTGACCGAAGGTCAAGCAAATTTTTACAAAATGTAGATACTCATAGCACCTACCTACTCTGTAAGTTTCATCATTTTAGCTCTCATACTTTCGGAGATCTTAGGGGGGGAGGGCACAAAAGTGCCCCCCCCCTCTCCACTGCGTGTTAGTGGCATACCCCTCTCCACTGCGCGTGTTAATTGTATGTCTACATGTCAGGCGAGGTCAGCTGAACATGTTCGTGAACTTTTTTCCCCAAAAATTGTTTATCTTGGAAGATATTCAACTTTTAGTTTTAAGCGGAAAGTTGGGTTGGTGACGTCATATCTTTTTTTAAATAAAATAACAGGGAAATCCTTTGTGTTGCCAAATACATGGCACATTTTTGTCGACATCTATTGCGCAGAAAAAGCGAACCACCCGGTGTCTAGATTGGCTAGCACTATCAGCTGGAGTTGTTGCAGCAGTTGGCCGCCAGGGACCGCTAGTGAGCCAGGGTGTTATGACGTCGCAAGCAAATGGTACCTCAAAATATTGATTGATGTATTTATTTATAAATAAATAAATATTTAGCGTTAAATATTTAACTGGTACCATTTGCTTGCGACGTCATAACACCCTGGCTCGTTAGAGGTCCCTGGCGGCCAACTGCTGCATCAACTCCAGCTGATAGTGCTAGCCTCTAGATTGCGAACCACCCGGGGATCGAGAAATGAAAGACGAAAATATTCCAAGGCTGACCTTAAAACAAGTCGACTATCATTACCAGTTGGGTAAAGAGAGACGACGCTGTCGGTTTAGAGGCCCTATTCAAATACACATGGGCCTTATTTTTTACAGATGTCAAAATCAAACTCGAATATCTTTTTGATTAGATCATTGTGGTTGTTTTAACTGCTCCCATACACAATTTGAATGCCAAGCCATCAAAATGGCTATCTAAACTCAAATATAATGTTAAGGTGGGATAGTCCCTTTAAGCGGTATGATTGGCAAAGCCGACACCTAGAAAGAACCATGCTTGGTCGTATAAAAAAGAGAGCAACACAAATGTCAACAACCGATACTTAGCACCACCCTTTAAGTGGCGGGACCTTTCCACCTTGCCAATCATCTTAGCGAAGTGGTTTATTTGTAAATGACTCAATATCATCAAGTTAAGACAATATACCAAATTCTGCTTAACTGCTACAGGGACGCAGCCATTATCAGCATCGCTGACATGCTGACCTCGCTGCTGGCTGGGTTCGTCATCTTCGGCATCCTGGGTAACCTGGCTCACGAGTTGGACACCACGGTGGACCAGGTCATCAAGGGCGGCGGCACGTCTCTGGCCTTCGTCTCCTACCCACAGGCGCTGGCCAACTTCCCCGGAGTGCCGCAGGTCAGTGACAGGGTCAGGTCAGGTCAGGTCAGGTCAGGTCAGGTCAGGTCAGGTCGGGTGGGTCGGGTCAGGTCAGGTCAGGTCAGGTCAGGTCAGGGCAGGTCAGGGCAGGGCAGGTCAGGTCAGGTCAGGTCAGGTCAGGTCAGGTCAGGTCAGGTCAGGTCAGGTCAGGTCAGGTCAGGTCGGGTCGGGTCGGGTCGGGTGGGTCGGGTGGGTCGGTCGGGTCGGGTCGGGTCGGGTCGGGTCAGGTCAGGTCAGGTCAGGTCAGGTCAGGTCAGGCCAGGTCAGGTCGGGTTAGGTCAGGTCAGGTCAGGTCAGGTCGGGTTAGGTCAGGTCAGGTCGGGTCAGGTCGGGTCAGGTCGGGTCAGGTCGGGTCAGGTCGGATCAGGTCGGGTCGGGTCGGGTCAGGTCGGGTCGGGTCGGGTCGGGTCGGGTCGGGTCGGGTCGGGTCGGGTCGGGTCGGGTCGGGTCGGGTCGGGTCGGGTCGGGTCGGGTCAGGTCAGGTCAGGTCAGGTCAGGTCAGGTCAGGTCAGGTAATGTCAGGTCAGGTCAGGTTAGGCCAGGTCAGGTCAGGTCATGTTAGGTCAGGTCAGGTTAGGTCAGGTCAGGTCAGGTGAGGTCGGGTCGGGTCGGGACGGGTCAGGTCAGGTCAGGTCAGGTCAGGTCAGGTCAGGTCAGATCAGATCAGATCAGATCAGGTCAGGTCGGGTCGGGTCGGGTCGGGTCGGGTCGGGTCGGGTCGGGTCGGGTCGGGTCGGGTCGGGTCGGGTCGGGTCGGGTCGGGTCAGGTCAGGTCAGGTCAGGTCGGGTCAGGTCGGGTCAGGTCGGGTCAGGTCGGGTCAGGTCGGGTCAGGTCGGGTCAGGTCAGGTCAGGTCAGTGACAGGGTCAGGCAGGTCAGGTCAAAGTGCTGACTAGGTCGGGTTACGGACGGATCAGTGGTCAGTGGAGGTATCAGGGCAGCACGCAGTTCAATTGTAGCACTATTCACCACATACAATATACATAGTGACCACTGACCAGTACTAAGTGACTGATCGAAACAGCTAATTGTCACGGCTGCAGTTCATCTTTAAATCGAGGGTGATGCTGGATGACGTGTCATATGTTGAAGTATCGGCAAGTAAGACAACTGGGACTGAGCAACGCCACCGTGCCGATAACCGTGATTCTTCCTTGCAGCTGCCGTGTCCTGTTATTCAGAGCACTTTATCAGGAAGTTTTGGTAATTGCTTGCTTGATTAGGAGTTCCCGGAGGATCTCGATGATCTCGGCAGCCGTGCCTGACTCAATATTGCGATTGGTTCTGCACAGTTGTTCTCCGTATTGTTCTTCCTGATGCTGTTCACGCTGGGTGTCGGTTCTGCCACGGCCCTCACCGGCTGTATCATCACCATTATTCGCGAAGACTTCCCCCGCATCAAGCAGTGGCAGGCGGCCGGCATCGTCTCCGTCCTCGGCTTCCTCTTCGGTCTCGTCTACGTCACGCCGGTACGTACGACGTCACATCGGTATTGTATTGTATTGTATTTTACATCATGAGGCACATCCACATTGTGCTGTGGCTATTTTGTTCCCCATGTCGATATGATAAAACATATGGTCATGGTGGTCGTCACACATACGCAGCTCACACACACACACACACACACACACACACACACACACACACACACACACACACACACACACACACACACACACACACACACACACACACACACACACACACACACACACACACACACACACACACACACACACACACACACACACACACACACACACACACACACACGCACGCACGCGCGCGCGCACCCGCACGCGCACGCGCACGCGCACGCGCACGCGCACGCGCACGCGCACACGCACACGCACACGCACACGCACACGCACACGCACACGCACACGCACACGCACACGCACACGCACACGCACACGCACACGCACACGCACACGCACACGCACACGCACACGCACACGCACACGCACACGCACACGCACACGCACACGCACACGCACACGCACACGCACACGCACACGCACACGCACACGCACACGCACACGCACACGCACACGCACACGCACACGCACACGCACACGCACACGCACACGCACACGCACACGCACACGCACACGCACACGCACACGCACACGCACACGCACACGCACACGCACACGCACACGCACACGCACACGCACACGCACACGCACACGCACACGCACACGCACACGCACACGCACACGCACACGCACACGCACACACACACACACACACACACACACACACACACACACACACACACACACACACACACACACACACACACACATAATACACGCATACACACTCACACGCTTCGTCACACCAGCCGACCCGCTCCGCTGTTTCATCAGTAGGTATTGCCTCAGCTAATTTTTGAAACGTGTTGTTGGTAGGCATCTGACTATTGAGGGCAAGGCGTTGTACGCGGTGACCACCGAGTATTTGAAGCGACACCTGCTGGACTCGGACCGGATCGCTGGCGTGACTAGATGGTCCGCATTTCGGGTGGTACGGTGGTGAATGTCACCACGTGTGAGCAGGCTACGGCAATGGTCTCGGGCTCCGAAGTTGAAATCATATGCTTAAAGGAAATAGTTCACCTTCAACATGGGTTTTGAACTGAGATAGCAGTGTTGTAGCCCGTGTTGGGAAACCCCTATCTACAAGTTTTCTTGACTGAAAAGACTCCAGCCGAATATATATTTTCTTTTTTGCGAAGAAATGCGGTGCTGACGAGGCCTGGACAGAGACTATACAATCAGCCAATCAGCTTGCAGCTGGTGCTAGCAAGCGAACCGCCGGACGCCGGTTGGCACTTCTCTAATGCGAGTATATCCTTACGCGACTACTTTCGAATCTGATTGGCTGAGCCATTTATTTCATTGCGCGTGACGTCAGGACTCTGACTCAGAGAGTATGCATATAGTTTTGATAACATTAATAATTTACGACCTTCTGATCTGAATCGGCGCGATGTATGGCCATTTTTTTTACAATATAAAAATAATTTGTATTTCAAAATGCAATCAAATCGTGTTTGGAAAAAATGCTCCAAGGTGAACTCTTTCCTTTAACTCTCGCCCTACCCTGTGTCTGGGCCTGACAGCCCCCCCCCCTGAGGTTTTTCTTGAATAACTTTTGACACATAGGGTGCACCTCGCTGAAATTTTTAGTAAGTGAGTTTACAACAATTATACGTAGTCTGTAAAAATTTAACAGAAATTGGTCAAGAAGTTTATGAGATAATAATGTTTTGATAACGTCATGTTGGAACAAAATTTAGAAATACTTGAAAAATCGTAGAAACAGGGCTTTAAAGCAAATTGCAAACGCAATTCACCAAATATGCAAAATGGCATTCTCTTTAAAATGGCAATCTTTGATTTTCAAAATTTTGGATTTTTGACCCCTAAAATTTAAAAAAAAAGTTTTTTTTTAAATCCCCACAAAATCAAAATTTCAAAAATGTAAAAAAAAACGGAGTGTATGTGAGAGAACTGAGTATGGGCAATACCCATGCCAAATTTCAAAGCAATATCTTCATTTTTGACTGAGTGATGGCTTCCTAAGTGTAAGAAACTGATGACGTAATTTTTGTATAACTTTTTTTTGACATTTTTTGGCAAGATACGAACAAATCATTACTTTTTTTTGTATTTCTGAGCCAAAACTGGTCTAGAAACATGCCTTCTTATTTACATCTATCAATTTCTAATTTTGAGGTTTTCTGAAGAGCAAAATCGCTGTTCTGGACGTGGTAAATCCAAGGTCATTCACTTGACCTGGAAGGTCACTGGTTGACCTAAAACCTGAAAATCGAATACTGTTAGATTCCTCTCATGACAGGCAACATGCTGGTTCTTACCGAATTGCTCTAAGTTGCTTGGTTTGGAAGTTAACAGGGGGGGCCTGTCAGGCCCCCCCCGTAGGGCGAAGGTGAAAAAAGTTTCCGTAGGGCGAGGGTTAAGCAAGTTAAGACCGTGATACAAGTACATGAATTCTGCAATACACCAGTTCTGTCTGTGGAGTACATCACTAATGTGGTCAAACTTCCTACGTCCAGATAAAACACGGGCAGCAAAATGTATGACGTCGCATCGGTATGTATGACATACCGGTACTATGACGTCATCTCACCAGTCAGCCAATCAGTGGGTTGGGCTCTGTTCTGGGCTGGGGAAGAGTTCCATGCTGCCGGGATCTGATTGGACGACAGTCTGCTGATATTCTGAGCACGCCATCAATAACCGCCGCTCTTCTTATAAGAATCCACCAGCATGGCTGATGGCTGGTATTGCTGGAGCCGGCACAGCCAGTGCATGCTCGTGTGTAACGTCTGCATGGTGCTGATGGCTCGTCAGTGGCGAAACTCGTGGTGGGGATGGAAATGACATTCAGCCTTTGTCGTGAATGATGAAAAATAAATACAGATAACACTTGGCATATTGCTTCTAACCCAGATGCGTCCATAGAGACGGTAGATATGGATAAGATTCACTGCTTTGACTAGATGGAATATACCACGGCGGAATCGCTGGGGTATATTTCTCCTACATCTGAATTTTACCCTAATGTTGTTATCCAGAAATGCTTACACTAAGCAGTTACTAGTAACTGAGAAAAGACCGTCTGTAGTTTCTAAGCGCGACTTGACTTTTATTGCGACTAAATCGAAGTCATACGTTCATAAGCCAACCATGAGTGCCCGTATTTCAGGGAGGTCAGTTCGTGCTGAACCTGGTGGATTACTTCGGCGGCGGCTTCATCATCTTCATCCTGGCCACGCTCGAGGTGGTCGCCATCCAGTGGGTGTACGGCATCAAAAACTTCTGCGACGACCTCGAGTTCATGATCGGAAAGCGGCCCAACTACTACTGGAAGTTCTGCTGGGCGGTGTTCATTCCGATAGCGCTGCTGGCCATCTTCCTCTACTCGGTGGTGACCATGAAGCCTCTCAAGTACGGCAAGGTCGGGTACCCGGACAGCGCCATGAGTAAGTAGCCTGGGGCCAAGCGATTTTAATGAGCAGATTGTCCTGGCAAGGTCGGATACCAGAACATTGCTATGAGTACAGAGCCTGGTAGAAAACAGGTTTAACAAGGAGTACTATAGCTAGTCAAAAATGGGTTGAAATTACAGATTGTTTAATGGATGTCTGGGGTTTGGATCGATTTAATTCTAAAACAACCATTTCTGTTGAATATTCTCTTTCATTCCAGCTGGAAGCACAGTTTATCATTACCAGCATTCAGCAATGGTTAAACAACAGCATTCCTCTATTAGTTGTTCTTCACATAAAGCTGAAGAAAACCTATATTTATGCTAAAACATCTCATCATGATACAAAAATAACGCAACCGTTTAAATACGGAGACGCTAAAAATAGCGAAGCACACTATCATCGAAGCCTGCAAAGACATTCAACAACCGTTGCTCCCGGCTCTCATTGCTAGTCTGGTCCGGAAATCTAGGCATAACTCTCAGAGGGTTTCATTCTTAAGACAAAGGTGGGAATACAAGCTTATCTGATCACCCCTGTGACAAAGTCTTATGCTTTGTAATCCCCGACTTATTGAATCAATGAACGTGGGATAACGGGTGGCAATAGGACGCTATTTACGGAGCTGAAAACGATGCAACAGAGCAGCCCGCATAAATTCCCAGCCAAGCTATTGATTCGGACTTCGATTCTCCGTCCGGACGAACGAAAAATAGGCCGGGTTTGATGATGATTCGGGCTTATACGTGCCGCAGCCGGCAGGGCTACATGGCGCCTGATAGCGATGACAAACTGAAGTTGCACTGGGAGGATAATTAATGTGTTAAGCAATGTGTGTTCTTTGTTTTGTTGCATGTGTTTGAGCAATGTTCAATGTTTTTAAGCAATGTGTTCTATGTTCATTTTAGGCAACCCATCAAACTGGGTAACTAAATAATAAAAAAAACGAAATATCATGACTTTTCCTCGAAAAAACGAAAAATCCAATGTTATTAAAACGATATTATTATGTCCTAATATTTCTGCCACAGGCCTTTATCAAACCCAGATATACCTAAATAGACCTGAAGTTTGAAGTTGTCTGTGCGACTTATTCTTCACAAGAGAACCAAACAAATCTAGTTTTCAGTAGCAATATAATGGTAACACTTAACGCCAAATGATACAAGTCAGTTTTACATTTTTAAGGTTGATTTTATATGATGTTCATAGTGTTTGTCCCACAGTATGTGGCTGGGTACTGATCACTGATCCCACAGTGTCTGCTCCACAGTATGTGACTGGATGCTGATCACAGTGTCTCTGTCCCACAGTCTGTGGCTGGGTACTGATCACAGTGTCTCTGTCCCACAGTCTGTGGCTGGGTACTGGTCACAGTGTTTTGTCCCACAGTCTGTGGCTGGGTACTGATCACAGTGTCTGTTCCCACAGTCTGTGGCTGGGTACTGATCACAGTGTTTTGTCCCACAGTCTGTGGCTGGGTACTGATGACAGTGTTTTGTCCCACAGTCTGTGGCTGGGTACTGATCACAGTGTTTTGTCCCACAGTCTGTGGCTGGGTACTGATCACAGTGGCGCTTCTCGCCGTACCAATCTGCTTCGTGCACGCGGTCTACAAGGCCAAGGGAAGGACAGTTCTCGAGGTAAGACTAATGACAGACCTGAATGCAGCCAAGTTCAGTTTTGCAATTAGTGTGTCAACTTAGTATATGCGACTTCCTATGCAAATGAGCAATGGCTGACTGAATTAATAATACATTAATGAATGAGTAACGAACGTACCCACTTATGTAATATGAAACATATCTACATGGATAACGTCATTCGTTCCATATATAAGCCATACATAAGCATAATTCCATGTTTATTTTCGCTTGCAACACAAATTAAAGGCAGTGTGCCTACTGTTTTGGAATGTCAAAGAGAAATGTTTCATACGGTAAGTAGCTTGATTGTTGGATACGATGCAATTCACATCTGGAGCCCCTTTAGTTACATTTTTAATTATATTGTTTTTATGTGTTTTTTCTCTCTCGATATCTATAAAACTATTGCCACTAAGGTGATGTTATGTAAAACGGTGCACATAAGACAATACAGCCAGCAAGGCGCCATAGTTGGCGATGAACGAGAGAGCGCGATGGAAATGTATGGCGAATTTCAACCCGATCGTGCAAGTAGTTTCTGAGATACAAAAAAGGGGTGCTCACGTGCCCACGTCCACAAGCCCCCTGACTTGTGGGAAAGTGGCGGCTGAGAGGTCCATAACCACACACCAAATTTGAACACAATCGGCTCAGCCGTTCCTGAGATATAGAATAGGGGTGTACACGTGCGCACGTGCAGAGGCATCCAACCCCTGACTTGTGGGAAACTCGGCAAAGAAGTCCGCTTGTCAATCGGACTTGCGGTTGCAGAGATATACGCTTCTCAAAAGCGTCGCCACGGATCGGGCCGGGCCGGGCCAGGCCGCTCATAGTCAGATCGTTTTTTGTTCTCTCTGTGATTGTGACCTCGATTGACCTTTCCAGAGGTCAACCGAGTTCACTGACCTCCGAAGACGTCATATTACTTTTTTGGCTTCTGGCAGTTTCTAGGACATTTTGTGACGCTGATTTCAAATATGGGATCCATTTTACATAATTATATGCTCCACTGGAGTCATGCGTCTTCACAGGTCAACCGAGGTCACTTACCTCAAATGACCTGGCATGACCTGGCATGACCTTTTTGGAATTTGGCAGTTTCTAGGACATTTTGTGACGCTGATTTAAAATTTGGCACCCATTTGGCATAATGGTATGCTCATTCGCGATTCTAGCTCGATTAAATTCAATTTATACGCATTTACAATTTGGTTGAATTTTGAGTCATTGACATGACCTCAGAGGTCAACTAATGACCTAGGACCTTAACATCGGGTATCAATGGTTTCCTCTCGTGACAAGCAACACGCTCGTTTTTAATCAAAGCTCTAGCCCAATTAGGAGCGAAACGCTATGGGGTTGTACCCCCTGCACGGTCACGCACTGATCGGACGCTGCACGGGCGGGGGTTAGCCCTGAACCACAGCTAACCGTGGGAAAACTTGCAGGGTAGAGCCATGTAATCTATATTCGTGGGGAGCAGAATATATTTCAAGCTTAAAGGAAATAGTTCACCTTCAACATTAGTTTTAAACTGAGATAGCAGTTTTGTAGCCCGTGTTGGGAAACCCCTATCTGCAAGTTTTCTTGGCTGAAAAGATTCTTCAGCCGAATATATTTGAGTTTTTGGCGAAGGAATGCGGTGCTGGCGAAAGAATGTTGTGCTGGTTTTAGCCCGGGCAGAGGTTATACCATCAGCCAATCAGCTTGCAGCTGGTAGTTTTGATATAGTTTTGCATGAATGCATATAGTTTTGATAAACAATACAAATTTACGGCCTTCTGTCCTGAATCGGCGCGATATAAGGCCATTTTTGACAATATAAAAAGAAATTGTATTACAAAATATAATCAAATCGTGTTGGGGGGAAAAATTTCCAAGGTGAACTATTTCTGTTAAATACCGACATGGAAGCCAGATGCAACGAAAGAAGAAATAGCATAGGAGGTAGGTAACACATGACAAGAAACACTGATTGAAACCAGACACATTTGTTCCAATGGAGTGCGA
>JAXIVJ010016664.1:0-28250 GCA_036785665.1 Chirona hameri | reverse complement strand
GAGACTGATTATTGAGAGGTACTTTTATGACAATAAATATTATTGGTTGTGTTTTGCATGTGTACAGGTGTGGAATGGGAAGGGTGTGTTTGAAGCCTCTCAGTTCGGATCCAAAGGCTATGGAGCTGATGCCTATGTCACAATCACACCTGATCAGTGATCATACCATTCACCTGACCTGAAGAACATCACAATTAAAGACAATCAGTCACTTTAAATATAATGTGGTTTAATCTGAAATATCAGTTTTGAAGGCCATGGTGAGAAATTACTGTGGTGCATTGTTGACCATTTTGGCTCTTTGTTAAAGTGGCATGTGCTTGATTGTGTTTTATTTAACATATGCATTGCATGTTTTATTGTGTTTTAAGTTGTATGTGGTGGCATGTGTTTAAAGCGGAGGTACCTACTAGACCAGTGACAAACCCTTTGTTGTGAATGACAATATTATGGCCAGTTATGTAAACAATTATAGGATAATCATTGTATTTGTACTTAATATTTGTATAAATCATGATTTTTGCGTAAGTTCTGACTCCTGAGTCTTTTATATCTTCTTTTGAAGCACACTATGCCATAGCAACACGCACCACTTTTTGAAATCTGCACCATTCCTTGCAATCTAAACTAAATATGACGTGTATGTTTTTGAATTTTATTGCTTTTGAAAATTGTTTTTTAGGGTATACCTAAAAGGGAAATAATGACCTTTTGATTTTGTTAGCAACAATTTCTTAGGCTACCGCTATGGTTTTAAAATTATTTTATTTAAATTTAAGAATTAAATAAAATTATTCCCAAATTCGAAGTTGTATTATTGAGAAAAATACAAAACAAGTACCTTGTGTACTTCATGAAGGTCATTGACAAATTCGCCCTTCCCTGCCATTGTTCACATCGATTGCGGCATTTTTGGAGGCTCTGTGACATTTCCGATCAAACTGAGCGCTGCTCGGACACACGCTAGTAGCGCTTTCGTTCTCCATGGCAACCAGGCGTCAGCCAATCAAAAGCCAGAAAGGGAATACGTTCTGGCTTTTCATTGGCTCACGCCTGGTTGCCATGGAGAACGAAAGCGCTACTAGCAACAACTCGCCACAATGGTTACGTGCGCCGAGAAGCATGACAATGCTTTGCAAACAAATCGCCGACGCTAAATAGGTCGCCGTCGATGTGCATCGATGAGCTTCCGATTTAATTGCCAGTTTTGTGTTATTGTTTGTTAGTTTTTTGGGGAAAAATTATTATTTTTCACGATAATATAAAGCATAGTGTTATATACAGCCACAGACAAATTATACAATACTCCTAATGTTGAAAACAAATTAATTTATTTTCAAAAATTGAGGGTCGCAACCACTAACTATGCCGCCGTTGATGTGCATCGATGAGCTTTCGATTTTATTGCCACTTTTTCCAATCGCTGTTAGTTTTAGAAGATCGCCGGGCACATAATCACAACAAGCAGAACGCGCAATATATTTTCCACTCCATTGCGTAAAAAAACAATACGGGAAAAGCCCGCAGTTTGAGGAGGACCAAAAGTACTTGCAAGTACCGGTCGTTAAAAGTGTGGAACGCTTATCAACTTTAACTTGAAATATCTTTCGGTAGGGAAGTTTTCATGCAAAATGTGATGAATTTACAATATATTTTGGTCTCGTCTGGCGATTTCAAGTGCTAACTCCATTTTTGTGGAAAAAGGTCATTATTTCCCTTTAACAATTCAGCCAAACGAAAGCAATATGCAGCATTTTCAGCCACAAATACTACAGCTGTTGCATCATTGTCCTGTTGTGCTTCTGTGCCGATTTATGTGGTAATACGATTATATTAACTAGGTATACAATTGTTCTCACTGTTACAGGCCACTGGCATGTCTCGCCAGAAAGTCAGACCGGCCATGCAGCTCGTCAGCAGCAGCACGGCCGACTGCATGAGGTACTTCCTCACATACTCAATATACACTGAGGAGGCCCGAGTCATCCAGCTGTTTGACAACGCCTGCGACGTGCTCAACAGCGTCAGTCCCGCCGACACGAAGTCCCTGCGCAGCGGCTGCAAGGCCACCAACGAGCAGGAGGCGGTGCTGGACGCAGCCATCGAAGCCAACGCAGCCAACGCAGCTGGGCATGCGCTTCGGATCGGCTAAACATCTGTACCCATTTCAGAAGGGCATGCTCGACACCATCCGGTCTGTCCGCGGCCTCCTGGCCGACATGCGTGCTGTGTTTGGTGACAGCACGTACCTGCTGACCCGTCGCCTCACACAGGACTGGCTAGATGGACTTTTCGGGATGGTGCGGGGCAGGAGTGTATCAAACTCCAACCCCAACCCCGTGGATGCTGACGAGACCGGGGGGGGGGGGGGGGGCGCAGAACAGGCGTCCCCCGAGCCGGACACGGACCCAGAGGCAGTGCCGTCAGAGCTGGAGTAACTGCGGGAGCTGCAGGAGGAGGCCGTATATTTCGTCCCACAGGAGGTGGCCGTAGACATGCGTGCCTTCTGCGCCACACTGGCCGACACCGACCAGCCATCGACGAGCGACGATCGCGACTGTGGGCCTGAGGAGCCGGACCCGGAGATGGAGTCGCTGCTGCAGAAGTACGAGAGAAGTGCACCAGCCGGCAGCTCCATCGCCCCGAGCGCAGCAGCAGCCGGCCCAGTATCAGGTGCGTCGGCGACGGACAGCGCCATGGCGTATGTGAGTGGCTTCGTGGCTCGCAAGGCGGGGGATCGTTCTCTTGGCGCCCCGTGTTCGCAGACCGAGGATGGGCCAGTGGAGGCTCTCTGGCTCAGGATGCGGAGTGAAGGAGGGTTGACGGTCCCGACGGAGGCATTCTTTGAACGTTTCCGACAGATGGAAGAGGCGTTCTGCCTTCACCATGCGCTGGAGCCGAATCGGCTGAGCCGGAAACCGAGAGTGGTGGCCGCTTTTCTGAATGTACTACACGACAAGTTCCCTTCCGTACCCGCTGCTGCTAGGACCTTTGCGCGCGTTCGCACATTTATTCGCACGAAGGCGGTAAATGGTGCTCGGCGCGCGGAGGTCATGGAAAGGCGGGCGGCACGGAAGCGCAAACAGTGCGTCACGAAAGCCTAAGCATATCGGGTCTCGAGTCCGGGTACGGAGTACGGACAGTGTGAGTGCCGTTGTCGTGTTGTGCCGCTGCAGCTTATCGGATTCCGAGTACGGGTACGGATAGTGTGAGTGCCGTTGTCGTGTTGTGTCGCAGCAGCTGATTGGGTCTCGAATACTGCATTTCTTTTCACATATTTCCTGTTTTGGCTTCAGCTTTGATACGGATTGACTAGTGGGAAGGACCGTTTTACTGAGGAAAGATGGTATGCTATTTAATAAGAGTATATAGATTGTAACACTTATAATTTTCAGTTCTTGTTGATTGTTTTAAGACTTCATCATTACTAATATGGACCACAACATGCCAAGGGCCATTGTTAATATACATGAGTTTGAGAAGAAGACCAGTCCCAACATTGCGCTTGAAAATTGAAATTATATTTCACATTTCCCGTTCCTGTTATCAAATTATAACAGACACAGGGCGCCATATATTGCCAATATTGTTGCGTCCAGATATCCGGTGTCGGAAACACAGTCATCCGACACCGCCCCCAGATGGCCAGACCCGGCCGAGCACAACGCAGCAGCCGGACAGACCTGGCCGACCCCAACGCAGCAGCCGGACAGACCCGGCCGAGCCCAACGGAGCAGTCGCGTCTGAGTCGCCCGCGTGAGAACGTGTCGAATACAGTCTCCGTTCCGTGGCGTGTTTGTCCCAGGGACTACGCAACACAACACATATAACGTTGTTCTCAACGACTGCCAGTAAAACCTTTGCCTTGCCGGGATTTGATTCCATGCCCTTGGACTACATCATAAGGTCATACTTTGGCCAATAACTCGAAAACTATTGGTTGGGCTTGCCATTTCAACCCAAAAAAATCAAAATAGAAATGCTTTGGCTTTATTCTATGGGTATCATTTATGAATCTGATAAGAACAGTTAAAATTGCGCTTGACAAAATAATCGCAACATCGCAGAGCAACTGTGATGCTAGTTACCTAATTAGCACATTTGTTTAAGTAGATACAAAATTATATCATATTTAAAAAATAAGATTTCCTGATTCTTATCATTTAGTTATACCAAATAAAAGAAACGCAAAACACCGCATGTTGCCGATCAAACTCTGTATGTAGCCAGTTTTACGATAAAACTATTGGCATCCCCGGGATTCGATCCCGCGACCTTCGACTATATCGTTGAGATGGTGTCATACTTTGGTTAATAACTTGTAAACCGTTGATTGGGCGTGACACTTTGACCCCAAAAATCGAAATAAAAATGTTACCGCTTTCTTTCTGTGGGTTTGATATATGAATTTGAGATGAAGAACAGTTCGAAAATCGAGCTGGAAAAGTAGCAATTTAACATGGAACCCTATGGGCTAGTAGTGAAAGTCACGCCCATGCTACCATATAACTTTGGACCCCCCCCCCGCCATTAAGTGCCTGGTTTGTCCACAGGGCACATATGAATGCTGGGCCGCTGGCATATTTTTGGGACAGTTTATGCTGTTCGACCAAAAAAAAATGATTCTTTGAGCAATGAATGATTCAATCAGCCTATTTTCTCTGTATGAATGATTCAATCAGTGACTCATAACAGGTTTGCGCATAAGGTGAATCGATTCATGAGTGATTAATTTGAAATAAGAATGATTCAATCAAGAGTAGTCGATTCACATTGAATCGTTGACAAGTCTGAGTGTACCGAGTTGCAATTGGTAACATTTCGCTGTTATCAACGCTGGCATTTACCCTACTCGATGCAGGCTGAAATATCTCGATACTGCCAATGCATTGGGATTGCGAGCCTATGCCCCACAGCTACACCCCTGTTGTCACTGTCGTTATGTTTTTCATCAAATGCCAGTACGCAGGTATGGATTTACTGCATCTTTTATGGCGTGTATTGCTATCTGACATAGCCTTGTCCTCCCATCCTTTCCATATATAGCGATTTCCTTTCAGTACGAGCACGGTGTGGCGTACACAATCATAACAACCTATACAACTCCGCAAGAATGTTTTGTTTTACCATTGTCAGTAGGATAATCAAATGGCCGCTGACGAGCCGTCTCCAAAGATGAATTTGTAATACCCTCATTCGTAACGCTTTTGTTCTCCACAGCATACGGACACGTGCATGACCGCCGGCCGTGGCACAGAGCAGCTGCAGCCTGCTCTGATATGTTGTGACCCACGCCCTTTAACCTGCTCCGTCCTCTCATCCCAAGTCGTCCTGAGTATGTACCCTACCAGCATGCACGGATGTTATAAATTGATGTTATTAAAGCTGGAAATGTGCACTTTCTCGTTTTTCCACATTTTGCACATCCTTGCCAGCTGCCACTGGATCAGCATGCATCTTGTTTGCGCGCTTTACCGATTAACGCCCACCGTCACCAAACATATGGAAATAGTGAAATTGGAACGTCAGACGCATTCACATTCAGCCATTTTTAGCACATCCAGCCGGGACAGTGATACCAGTTGTGGTACGAAGAGTTTCATTCCAAATGCTTCGTTGAATATTTTACACAAATACATTCATATATACTTTCGCTAAAGATAACGTTTTAGCTCTGGTTGTATTTCGTATTTTCATAAAGATATTCCTAGCTTATCTGTCCAGTGAGATATTCAGTTTTGTTAGAGGGCGAACGTTCTAATGATCACCGTTTTCACCTTCGAGCATCTGAATCACTTACGACTCTTGGTGACGACGTGGCAGTAAGTGACATCGAGATCGCGGAGAGGCTCATATTCGTGATGGTAGCGTTGCTCCATGTATGTGTTACAAGTCCGTCGTATTTTGGTAATTTAGTAAGCACTTTAAATTATCGTACGAACGCTAAGGGGGCGTAATAATCGAGTGGTTAAGACGTATGGCTCTCACGTGGGGAGCCCGTCTTTCGAACCTCGGTAGAGCTATGGCCCCTGGGCGCTAATATGACCAATGTGTTCGCTGGCGAGTCCATAAGAGTTGGCGACCAAGTGGGTCGTCAATTATTTTATTAAAAAAAGGAAAAGGATCGTACGAACGCTAAATGTATCACCGTATTTTCCGGAGGTGATATGTTATACCACGTTATGGTTATCCAGATTTGTTCACACGGTTCATTAGGTCGTCTTATGATCCTATTCCTATGTAACAAAAGTAAAATTAGGTTACAAACCTGACCCGGTAAACAACAGGCTAGCGTTCCGCGCATTTGCCGCTCGTCGGTGCAAGGAGAGCTGTGACAAAACGATAACGGAGACACCAAACGTACTCGTTTGAAGCAGGCTCATTCCTACCTTTGGGTAAAGAAATAACACTTTATTTTCGATGTCCGTTTAATATCATCTTTAGAACTTCCGTCAGCATATTGATAAAATATTTTATATATGCTTTGGCGTTACTTGTTTACATCCTACCGTTTGTGTGGTACCGTCATGACACGGCCGTCTCCAAAACAGGTGCTTATCAGTTATCGGCTCTCGACGTCATACTGTCATGCCTGTTCAAACAAGGTTTGTTTTAAATTATGAGTCTTTGCAACGAAATTTGAGTATCTGAAGGCTAAGTACGTACCCAAAGGATGCCACGTGCCCCTTGAAGGAGGAAAGCCAGGTACGTAGCAAGGGGAGGCACGGGGGTCATGCCACCCCCTCCCCCCCCCCCCCCCCCCCTCCCCACCCAGAGCAAAACAAATGTACACTAGATAAAATTAGATTCTCTGACGACCCCCCCCCCCCCCCCGCTCAACAACATTGAGAAAAATCAATCCTGCTGCGTGCCTGCTGAAGGCCAAAAAAAGGCCAAACTGAGCGGCTGGATCCGCCCCTGATATTCGGTGGCAGAGTTTGACTTCTAAAATAACCAGCCAGGTGGTTACACCAAAATGGAGACCTACAGCAAAATGGATCAGATTCGCTGGTCCGCCAATATCATCAATATCAGTCCGGTCGGTTGTTGGGCTGGCTTTGTTCTGTTAGTAACCCCATCACGGTGGAGTACATTCCAAAACAGGGAAGTAGGAACGTCACGAAAGTAGGGGGGGGGGGCAGCGAAACTTTGATCTCGTCTTGAGAGAAATCCGGCCCCCTATTTAATATTTCTTTGCATGCAGATTTGGGCTCTTCTCGTGTTGGCGAACCCTTTACCTTCAAACTTTTTCTCACCAAGCAAAATACAATATTTTAGCAAAACAAATGGCCAAAAAGTGAGCGGCCATGCCCTCCCCCCCCCCCCCCTCTGTTCCTACGCCTATGTTCCAAAATATGGAGCTTAGCATTATACCAAGAACGTGGATGAAGAGCAATAAATATCAATTTCGCACGGCCACTGCATGCATGGATACTAAACTCTCACAGGAGCAGGATTCACAAATCATAGACCCATGGCAGCTGAATCTTTTCTAGAAAGTCAAAGATATTATGGGAGACGATGGCCTACGCGTTTATCATCTATAAACTCGTAGGTGACAAAAATATATGGCAGCAGAACAGGATGTGAAGAAGCCGACCTTTGAAGGGGATTGCTATGAGCATGCCTATCTGAGAATCTGACATTATGAGCAACGTGAAGATGTTGTTTCTCTTCATAATTATGTTTGCGAGAAACGGATAAGAAAATGAGCTTGGCCTTCTCCCTGACAGGGCAAAAAGCTCCTTGTGATCGATAGCCCTGCCGTCAAGGCACACACAGCCTGAACAACAAACCCGTGAAGAAAATATCGTCATGATCTGTGAAGGCGAAAAATTAAGCTTCTGATTTGTGAAGCTGGATGACGACTGTAGAATCTGACCTGTGAAGGTTGATGACGTGAAGATGCGGACGATTTTGGAGCTGACGGGCGGCAGGTTCTGCAGACCGCCCGCGAAGATGCGGTCCACCGTGCGGTCGTCCATCTGGTTGCCGCCACTGGAGGACGTTGAACTGCGGGCGGCGAAAATCGACCCCTTCATCGCTCTTCTCTATCCTGTATCTCTTACAGAAGGGCAGCCACTCCAGCGCGGTTCGATAGGAGCGGTGTGGTTGGGATGCTCTTAGAAGGGAGCTCAGCTCACGGGATATCAAGTGAAACCAGCGGCATACGTCAGATCGGGGACATGAGGAGGAAGGGAACACAGTTCTGATCTTCTGAATGGGTGGATAAATTTAGATCACACTTGGACGAGAAGCCGCACGGTAGGAAGCAAAAACGGACATGAAGAAAAGCTCTTGATGGTTATCACGTGTTTGAGGATTAATATCTGAATGTGATTTAGACAGTCCCTTGTTCGTGGCGCTGTCCACTCCGCCACACAGCTTCTACACCACTTGACTAAGCTCACAGACTATAGCCTCAACAGTCGTGATTTGGCCACACCCACCAATTTCAGAGATTTTCAGAGACGTCACATTGTCACGTACGGGTGAAACACAGATGTCTCGCCGTCACCAACACGACATCATATTTATTATAAACCACAGATAGCACTTAACATGATCACCCCCACTCATAATGCAGATAATGATCTGCTAAAATGCCACGGTTCGTTTCACTGACGGATCCAGGGGGAGGGCAACCAGGTCATGCCCCCCCCCCCCCCCCCACACACACACACACAGTCTGGAAAGGGGGGGGGGGGGCAACATGTCTTTTGCCCCCCCCCCAACAAAACGTTAACAATGTATTGTACAAATTGACTTTGCAGCAATCAAAATCCAGCAATCCACAGTGAAACACTGGAAAATGTTGCCAAACACGGCTCTTACCATCAAAACTGGGCTTAAAAAAACTCAACTGGACGAGAAAATAGCGGCCAGTAAGCTGCCAGTCGGAATTGAAGCTCGAACAAACGTTTTTTTTTTTACATGTAGGAAGAACACTTCATATGGTATCAATTTAGAATCCAATCTACACTATATTTCGGCGCAAATGGTTGTCAAAAATGACGCGTTGCTTTTGTGGAAATAACTTTTCGGGACGCGTGACAGCGGTTTGTACAAGATTCACGTGTGATTCTCACGAAGGTCCCAATGCAGTTGCTGGCACTAGGCCCAAATAATAATGTTTTTGACGCGTCAATATTTTGATCCGGCCCAGCTTCTACACCACTTGACCAAGCTCACAGACTATAGCCTCAACAGCCGTGATTCAGACACACCCAAACAGGCACGTAGCCAGGATTGTTATCAGGGGGGGGGGGGGGAGCACGTCGGTGGTAGAAACAAATTTCGCTACTCAGACATATGTTGTTGACGGGGGGGGGGGGGGGTAGGGTCGGGTCGTCAGAGAATCTCATTGGGTCTGTTCCAGTGGTTCCTCTAAAAAAGATGAGATTAGTGCTTAGAGGAGGTTGGAGGAGCGCTGATTTGCGTCGCCAGAGGAACAATTTCAGATGAGGTATCAGCTGTTTGTGAGCATGTCAAGTAGACAGTGCTGATGCATTGAAGACGAACACGGCGTCCAGATCCACAACAAATATGAGATACCCAATTTTTAACTTCGATACCCAATTTTTAAGTACCCATGGGGAAAATGAGAAGAAAAAATAGTATTTGCACCACTTCAACTTCACATTCAGTCCTCACTCTCATTCTCTTATGTGTAACAAAACAGCAAATCAGGCGTCTGAATTACATATGAATGAACCGCGCCACTTATGTCTACCATATCCTCCTCCAGCCTCCTTCGAAAAATCATGCATGCACCTTTCATTTCGGAGGAGTTCGGAGGAGGTTTGAGGCGAGCTTGGAGGAGCTTAGAGGAGTTTGGATGAGCCACGGCAACGATAATATTAATTTGGAGGAGCTTTGAGCAGGTTAGAGGAGGTTAGAGGAGCCACTGGAACAGACCCATTCTATCTAGTGTACATTTTGTTTTGCTCAGGGGGAGGGGGCATGGCCCCCGTGCCCCCCCCCCCCTTGGCTACGTCCCTGAATATAAATGGTATAATTGGGGAAAGTTACCGATTTACAAACGGCAATTATGAAGCACTGGATAACAGTGATGGGATGAATGGCACATGAATCTGTGCATTGTGCATTGTGGCAATACAGTTTCAGCCACCTAGATGTTCAACAATTCTCTTGAAAATTGATGCAATATTACTTTATAAGTGCATCAATTTTGTGATCCCTTGGCTCACCTGAATATTTGTTTAACTCAAATTAATATCACGGTATCAAAATATTAATGCAGTAACAGCATGGGTGAATAATTTTGTTTAAAACAATAACTTTTCATAATAATTGCATGTAAATACATTACAAAATTAGTTTTATTTACTTACAAAATATAAACTTGAAAATTTAAAAAGGTTATCCTAAGAAAATGACAACATATTTGATGTATTTGTCGCCACGTGATGGCGTCTCAATCTTTCCCGAAACAAACCAAAACAAACTTACGTAAACAGTTTGAGTTGTGACCGAGGTGGATGGATTAAACAGTTGTGCATCAGATGGTGTGATTATTTTTGAGACTGTCCATTTTCCATGGGGACTAGGTGTTTTTAGTGAAATGTTGTCAATAATTGTGTCCATTTTCGTTATCCTTAAGTACAGTGCCTATGACAAGCTCCGCCCACTTTGCATCAAAACATTGACGCGTCAAAAAATTGCATCTTTTGGACCTAGTGCCAGCAACTGAATGGCAATTGTGCAATCAAAATCAAACAAACTATAGGTGGGTACCTAGGTTGAGATAGGTACTTCTAGCTGAAACCTTATCAGAAGTATCTGCCCCCTCCCGGTTTTTCCCAATAAGCAGAAAACTATGATATATATCAACGTGAAAACTTTCAGAACCTTATGCTGCATCAAGTATAAGTGACTAAGTCTTCTTACCAACTCTCAATGAAATTGATGTAGCATTTTGGGAGATAATGACGTTTTAATGACGTCATGTCATGCCATTTTTGGTGGAAAAACACTAAATGTTTGGAAATTCGTAGAAAATATACTTTTAAAGCAAAGTGCAAATACAAAACGTTAGAAGAAAGGAAATTACATTTTATTCAGAATAGCTATCTCGAATTTCCGAAATTTTGGGTTTTTGAACCAAAAAAATGAAAAAGAAGAAGATTTCGTTTTGTGAATTTGAAAGGAATTTCTTAAGCTCGAATACCAAAATAAGGTGACCGGCCCAAATCGGAGGAGAAAAAAATAGGGGTACCTTTTTGCAACAAAAAGTTGCCCCGCCCCCCCAAAAAAACACGGTTGGATCCGCCAGTGGTTCGTTTAACACCAAGTTAACATTTAGCAAGGCCCGAGACTGTGTGACGTGACGTGACGCAGCCAGTGGCCGATTCAAGGTCATTGAAATGTGTCATTTTCCGTTCGCATTCGTTTCGGAGCCATGCCTCCTAAACGAATGAAATCGAAAAAATGACACAATTTCATAAGCAGTGGCGGCGGATTTGATTTTGACATGGGGGGGGGGGCAAGACTTCGATCAATTCATTTCAGGCATGTGGCCAGGATTTTGCTCAGGGAGGGGCCACGCCCACAATACCTTTTCACCTGCCGAGGGGGGGGGGGGGTGCAGTCGGAAATATTTCAAACTCGATTCTTTCCATGTGCAACGCCCATAGACTTAATGTTAAGCTTGACGGAATCCCATTTTATCTAGTGTAAACTGGATGGCTAAGGGGGAGGGCGGGGGGGGGGGGGATGGTCTCGTGGCCTACGTCCTGATTAAGTTCACGTAGTCATATAGCTTAACACATAGGTTGAAGGATTTGAAGGAAAATTAAAGGTGATGATGATGATTATCGTGATTTAGAGTGGCGATCTATCAGGGTTGCCAGAGCCCGGAAATTAAGTTTGGGTAACATACAATTACAATGTAATAGCTACCAGAACACAGGACCCGATCTCAGTAGCCAACTATTGATGTTTCAAAGTTCAAGTCGTTCCTTGTTAATATGTTCGGCGCATCAAGACCGGATGCAGCCGGGCGTTTGGGAGGGGGGAGGGGCAACCAGTTTGAGCGGATCTTCCCTAGGTACCCCCAATGTCGAAAATCTCCCCGGATTTGGGCCACTTTATTTGGAACCACACGACTTCTAGTGATTTTTTGGGGGGCTTTTCGACCTTTTGGGATATCGAAAAAGGTGTACCTATGTTTTCGTTCCCGACTGCAAGGGACAACACATGCAAAATGTGCGCTGAATCAAGCCGGCGTTGCCTTTAAGAGGAAGGACGGTTCCCTCCGTTCGTCTTCGGGGCCAACTACTTTTTGCTACAGGGTTCGACGACGCTTGGAAAAAAAACAAGTGTATCTTAGATTTGAACATTTTGTGCGGTCAAGGGAAAAAATGATAGTGGAAAGAAGCTACCATAGAAATTTAAAACAGAACTTGGAGCATCAAATAAATGGCAGTTTTCTTCAGAATTTCCAGCTCCGAATATCGGATAATCTCGGATAGTAAACCGAGGGGATGGTCCGACCGGAAAAATGAATACGCGTTTCGCTGCACAGATGTTTGTCGTTGTTATCTGTTGCGCACCGATAAAAATAGAGCTAAAGGCGAGGACGTCAAACATGATCGAACCAGTCGCACTTGCGCCATTCAAAACAATAATACAGATGTCAGATGCCCCGATCATGGCGTCAAATTCAATATGCATTTCAAGAAACTTTAGCTACCCATCTATGCACCGCATACGGATAGGATGATCAACTTCCGTTGCCAGGTTCTTGAAGAAGACAAATATGTCCCTGCTCCCGGACCTCGAGGCCATTTGCGCATCTCGGCGGGTCCATAGATGCGACACACGCAGACATGGGTGGAGCTTTTCAGAAAAAAGTTGGTGGGGCGAAATGTCATATTGGATAGTTGTTTTGCATGGCTAATGTGAAAATGACCATTTAAAGTTGACGTTAAAAGTTTTCTGACCAGAAAAGCTTCAAATCTGACAAACGTTGGTGGGGCAAAACACAAAGTTGGTGGGGCAGTGGCCCCACCATCAGGGGTGGTAAAGTGTTATGTCCTTATGGGTAAGGTCGGGGACCAAATGTTCCTTCCCATGAAGTACTCGGGGCTTAAAATGCCAGTAAAAATCATTACCTATGGGCTATGGCTATGTCATTCCTGGGAAAATTTACTAAGCGATCATGTCCTTAGAAATACTGATCGTCAAACCCACTTCAGATGTAATATTCACTTAATCATCATATTCACCACGTCAGCATGTATGAACATTTACATTTCTAAAATTAGCAGTTGCGTTTCAGCTCTTGATTCTCAATAATTCAGTTTCACCCATATTGCCGACGAAAAAATATATACCAGTTATCTAGTTAGACAATTGCTCCCCCGGGGGTGGGGGTCGGGGTGCTTGTGTATTTTCAATGGAGTGAGTCTGAGATCAACTGTCAGGACCAGCCCCCACCAGTAACAGTTGGCAGCACTCGGGCGTTTGTGCGTTAAAAACCTACTACACCATAGGGTTCCCATGTTAAATCGATGATTTTCAGACGATGCTGGCTCGTAATCTATGGTACATATTTTAAATCCAACTTCTGGAGCAGATAGCTACAAGTCTTAGCTACAATGTTTCTATATTTTTTTCTCTCGATATTCCGGGCGTAAAGGGGTTAAATGGGCTTGGGTCTAAAAAATATCGGAACGACCGCTGACCGCTTCCAAATGCTCAAATACTCAAAAACAGTACTCAAATATACACTACTTCGACTACTACTTTGTAATATAATTTAGTATGACCGCTTCCAAATGCTACTGCATGTACTGAAAATACACTACTTTGACTACTACTTCGTATATTTGCTGGCGTTTAATTCAATAAATAAAGATATAATCCATGGAAATACAAGTTATTGTAGCAAGCAATACCTTTAATCAGGGCGTATTTTAACATAGTAACTGGGGTGGCAATTGCCACCCCAGTCATGAAGAATGCCACCCCAGTGACGGCACTTTGCCACCCCAGTTAAAAAGATGCTGAAATGCCCCTCGGCGATAAAGTAGCCCCCGCCAGATGAGGTCGCCCCTTTGCATCAAAGAACACTAATCCAAATTAAAATACCGTCCATTTCAGCAGGGGCGCAACCACCTATACGGCCAGTACGGAATGTCCGCACCGTTTTTTAACGGGAGCCGAAGGCGCCCCCCGGACCATTTTTGTTTTGCAATTAGCACCGCCAACAACCATTTTTGTTTTGCAATTAGCACCGCCAACAGGACAGGCACCAGTGGCGTACAGAGTATACGGTCATTCAGGGCATGACCTGGTCCTTTGGACCCGAGGTGTCCATGCAAAGCTGGCGCCCCTCCGATCAGTGACGGCGCCCCTCCGGCCCGTGATGGCACCCTCCAGCCAGTGACGGCGCCCCTCCGGCTAGTGACGACGTCCCTCCGAACAGTGATGGCGCCCCTCTGGCCAGTAAAGGCGCCCCTCCGGCCAGTGACGACGCCCCTCCGGCCAGTGACGGCGCCCCTCCGGTTAGTGACGGCGCCGCTCCGGCCAGTGAAGGCGACCCTCTGGCCAGTGACGGCGCCCCTCCGACCATTGACGGCGCCCCTCCGGCCAGTCGCAGTGCCCCTCCGGCTAGTGACGGCGCCCCCTCCGGTCAGTGATGGTGCCCCTCCGGCCAGTGACGGCACCCCTCCGGCCAGTGACGGCACCCCTCCGGCCAGTGACGGCACCCCTCTGGCTAGTGACGGCACCCCCTCCGGTCAGTGACGGCGCCTCTCCGGCTATTGACGGCGCCCTTCCGACCAGTGACGGCGCCCCTCTGGCCAGTAAAGGCGCTCCTCCGGCCAGTGACGACGCCCCTCCGACCAGTGACGACGCCCATCTGACCAGTGACGGCGCCCCTCCGACCAGTGACAGCGCCCCTCCGGTCAGTGACGGCGCCCCTCCGGCTAATGACGGCGCCCCCTCCGGTCAGGGACGGCGCCCCCTCCGGTGAGTGATGGCGCCCCTCCGGCCAGTGAAGGCGCCCATCCGGCTAGTGACGGCGCCCCTCAGGTTAGTGACAGCGCCCCTCCGGTCAGTGACGGCGCTCCTCTGGCGAGTGACGGCGTCCCGTCGACTAGTGACCAACCCTCTCCGCCCGTGACGCGCCTCTGGCCAGTGACAGCGCCCCTCCGACCAGTGACAGCGCCCCTCCGACCAGTGACGGCGCCCCTCCGGCCAGTGATGGCGCCCCTCCGGCTAGTGACGGCGCCCCTCCGACAAGTGACGGCGCCCCTCTGGCCAGTAAAGGCGCTCCTCCGGCCAGTGACGACGCCCCTCCGACCAGTGACGACGCCCCTCTGACCAGTGACGGCGCCCCTCCGACCAGTGACGGTGCCCCTCCGGTCAGTGACAGCGCCCCTCCGGCCAGTGACGGCGCCCCTCCGGCTAATGACGGCGCCCCCTCTGGTCAGGGATGGCGCCCCCTCCGGTCAGTAGCAGCGCCCCTCCGGTCAGTGACGGCGCCCCTCCAGCTAGTGACGGCGCCCCTCCGGCCAGTGAAGTCGCCCCTCTGGCCAGTGACGGCGCCCCTCCGGCCAGTGACAGAGCCCCTCCGGCTAGTGATGGCGCCCCTCCGGCTAGTGACGGCGCCCCTCCGGCTAGTGACGGCGCCCCTCCGGTCAGCGACGGCGCCCCTCCGGCTAGTGACGGGGGGAGGGGAGCGCCTCTCCTTCCGCACGGTGCGGAAGGAGAGGCGCCCCCGGTCATTTTTACCCAAACTTAATCGTTTTTAAGCAATTTAATTTACCATTTGCAAAATGCACCCAGGCTGGTGTAGCCGCTGATTGGCTGACAGCCACTTTTTCAGCAAATCCCACTTTGTCAGCCAATCTGAGGCGGTTTATAGCTCAATAATGACGTCATCAGTCCAAACTTAAAAACTTAATTTGTATAAAGTTAAGTGACTTTTCGAGTGAAAAAATATCACCATCGTTTTCAGCAGCACTTACATGAGCCCAAATTTTGTCGAATACAACCAGCGTATATTTTACAACTTTCAGAAAGGTGAAACATTCCCTTTAAAGGGAAATCATGACCTTTTTCCACACAAAAAATGGCACTTGAAATCGCCAGACGAGACCAAAATATATTGTAAATTCATCACATTTTGCATGAAAACTTTCCTACCGAAAGATATTTCAAGTTAAAGTTGATAAGCGTTCCACACTTTTAACGACCGGTACTTGCAAGTACTTTTGGTCCTCATCAAACTGCGGGCTTTTCCCGTATTGTTTTTTTTTACGCAATAGAGTGGAAAATATATTGTGCGTTCTGCTTGTTGTGATTATATGCCCGGCGATCTTCTAAAACTAACAGCGATTGGAAAAAGTGGCAATAAAATCGGAAGCTCATCGATGCACATCAACGGCGGGGCGGCATAGTGGTTGCGACCCTCAATTTGTGAAAATCGATTCATTTTTTTTCAACATTAGGAGTATTGTATAATTTGTTTGTGGCTGTATATAACACTATGCTTTATATTATCATGAACAATAATAATTTGCCCCCAAAAAAAACTAACAAACAATAACACAAAACTGGCAATTAAATCGGAAGCTCATCGATGCACATCGACTGCGACCTATTTAGCGTCGGCGATTTGTTTACAAAGTCATTGTCATGCTTCTCGGCGCACTTAACCATTGTGGCGAGTTGTTCCTGATTAGTATACCCAAGTTCCGTAGCAGGCTTTGTTAATGACGTCACTGGTGCCATTCTTGTGTAGCATTGCAAAATATATCTGATTTTGAGTTGAAAGCTAATTAAAGACTTATTCAAATGATTGTTTTTAAGTTTGAATTTTCTTGTTAATTATTATTAAAGGTATTTTATCACTGTATTGCATAGTAGTTGACACTTCAGACACTTGTGACGTAATAATATTGTATCCAATATGTATTTCCCTCACCTTTTGCTATTGTGGCGCAGTGCCGAGTGCTTTGCGAATACTAGCTTGCCTGGGGTGCAGTTCATTCCGCCCTTATTTTTATTCGAGTTAGTATAGTTTGCATGTTGTTGTTATTCATGACTTATACTGATAGTCAGTCATGCATCACGGATGCTTCACGGATTGCTTCACGGATCAGAGCGCTGCTCGAACGCACGCTAGTAGCGCTAGTAGCGCTTTCGTTCTCCATGGCAACCAGGCGTGAGCCAAAGAAAAGCCAGAACGTATTCCCTTTCTGGCTTTTGATTGGCTGACGCCTGGTTGCCATGGAGAACGAAAGCGCTACTAGCGCTACTAGCGTGTGTCCGAGCAGCGCTCAGTTTGATCGGAAACGTCACAGAGCCTCCAAAAATGCCGCACTCGATGTAAACAATGGTAGGGAAGGACGAATTTGTCAATGACCTTCATGAAGTACACCAGGTACTTGTTTTGTATTTTTTCCAAACTTACAACTTTGAATTTTGGAAGAATTTTATTTAATTCTTAAATTTAATTAAAATAATTTTAAAACCATAACGGTAGCCTAAGAAATTGTTGCTAACAAAATCAAAAGGTCATTATTTCCCTTTAACCTTATTTGTAACAGGCTCCTGGCTACCCCTATTTGTAACAGGGGGGGGGGGCGGATTCCGCCCCCGGGAGACCTTGAGATCTACCGATCCGATTTTCAAAAATAAAACAGCGTTTGGTTTCCCTCAACACGATCTACATTTCTAAAAAAGAAAAAATTGAAATTTTGGATAGGTGGGCAACAGGGGGGCAAAAACTACAAATATTAGTGGTATTTTTGATCCAACACAGCTGTCATGTTTATTAACCGATTTTAACACAACCAATGGGAATCGATAGAGATTGAATTGGAGATGGATATATAGCGGTGACATTTGCAAATACAAAAATAATAGGTGTGTGCAGGTCACTCAATATGGGGTGAAGTACGTGCGTAATAAAACTATTTTTTTTAAAGTTTTTTTGTTAATCAATGAAATGGTACGTTATTGTGACATTAGACAAAACAGTTATAAATAATATTTGTTTGCCATAGGCGGTAGCAGGCTAGTGAAAAAGGTCAAATAGGAAAAAATATTAACCGCAGGCAAATTGCTATCCAGCACTAATATATAAGTTACTGATCGTAGATAGTTCCTTTTTGCATGTTGTAATTCATCATAGGCGTATCCAGGATCCAAACTGGGAAGGTGCAAGACGTTTTGATACGTATATTATCCGCTATTATGATACTAACTAGTCAACAGTGACTATTTCACTTACACCTTCAATTCACATTGCTTACCCCCCTTTTTATCATACCTGGACTCGCCTATTATCTTATAATCGTTCGTAGAGTACCCTTTGGTGAGTGTTTCATCCGAAAACTGCAGTATGTTATGTCATTTTAGGCCCATGCATCTTAGTTTCCTTGCAATAATATGACCCCCTTTCTTCCATTCCTGAGCACGCCTCTGCAAAAAATGACTTTATTCGTTCTCCTGGCCTCATATGTGCATATATCATTATAAGCTAACCGTCTGTTGCGCCGTAATCGCTGGCATATCGTCATCACCATGTTAGTCACCCCCTTTTCATGTGCCTGAAAACGCCCCTGCAACTCTATATGTAATACATTATGCAAATAATGGAAGGAGAAGCTATCTTTTACATCTTGTTAGCTATAAATTCCTCTTACATCGCTCTACTGGCTTCCCGCCAAGCATTGAATACTTCCTGGACCCCCCCCCCCCTTTCAAGCCCCTGAAACCGCCTCTACCATGTAATTTTGTATGATATTTCATTAACAACAACTAATTTGCACTTGTTGCAATCACCGTGAACCGATGTAACTCCTTCATACTTGAGGCAGTTAGGAAGAAGCCGTGAAGATTGCTTTTCCGTATTATCGCCAAATGTCGACGCCGAACCCTCCCAAAACCGTGCCCTGGAACCGCCTCTGTTCAGATTAAGAACTCAACATTTTGACTCCATATGTGAAAATCTATTTTGGGAAAAGTCCCAAAATTTCATGGGCCTGCTCCCAGCCGTTCTGGATATATCTGCGAAAAACATGAGGGGCGGAATCCCCCCCCCCCGTTACAAATAGGGTTAACCCGGCAGTCACTGGGGTATATTTTGTAACACGACTCACTGACTGGGGGGGGGGGGGGGGGTAGCCCCCTGGTATCTTCAGAACCCATGATCACAGCGGGACGCGCAAGGCGACATTCGAAAGCGCTCAATGAGATAAACCTAACGCAAACTTAACAAATTCAAATTAAGGTCACATCAGGTCACGGTCAAGACAAACGTCAAAATCGAGGTATTTGAGTTTATGGACAATACTTGCCATCCATGGCCTTTGATTGCGCCTATAATCACCCAAAGTGCTGTCAAAGGTATGATACATATCCCACATAAGCTAAAGTGAGATTGTTGGAAAAGATCAAGGTCAAGGTCAGGTCACAAAAGGCCACTACACACAAAATATCTACGAAAGTCATGCAGCACATGTTTCATGGATGTTTTTATGCGTAGAATTCGATGGTTGTAGTCATTTTACCACCTGACTTCATTTACGTAAAGTTAGTGTCAAGTTCAGGTCAAGTCCAGGTCACTGAAGGTTAAAATTTGAAATTGATAAATCGAAATAAAAAAGCATGTTTCTAGATCAGTTTTATCTAACAAAAACAGCGCTGACATTTATTTGTCTGTATTCGGTCAATAAAGCCCAAAAACGCAATTTCAAAATATGACGTCATGATTTATCCATACTTTATATGCCATGACAGTCAAAAAAGATATCATTTTGAAATTTGGTATGGTAGTTGCCCACATGTCGTTATCTGACATATATTCCGTTTTTTTCAATATCTTTGAAAAAATTGATTTTGTGAGTATTTTTTTCAAAAAAGTGTTTTTTAAATTTTTGGGGTCAAAAACAAAAATTTCGAAATTTCGAGATGGCTGGTTTGTAGCCCTTGAAATTTTCTACCGTTTAGCGTTTTTCGATTGTATTTTACTTAAAATGCGGCATTTGTAAACCAAATTACAACAAATTACAACTGAAATGTAAGCAACGTGTTTTTTTGCGTGAAATGCGTCAGATATGTATCCAGCAAGGTCACGGCATTGGCGGCCGCTGCGCGGCCGACTTTCGATCTCAAATACAAGTCCTGCGCTCCGCCAGGAACAGAGGTTTAGTGAGAGCGTGATAGGGTTTAGTGGTCGACCAGATACATATGACGTTATATGGCAAACTTGGTTTCTGACGCATTTCTGCGCCCACCTTATTTACATTTTAGTTGTACGCTTTTAGTATGCTTTCTTTTGACAATGTTGTACATTTTCTCCCTAATCACTCGGGCGTTTGAGTGTCTGTATTTTAAACTATGACCGGTTTCTTTTCATACCTGTCACCTTCGTCATATTAAATTTGTTACATTTTGTTAGATTATGTTACGATATGTTAGGCATGTCCCTAAATCTTGAATGTCGTATATTTTCACATATGGTTACTTTGTATTATGCATTCCATGTCTATACATTCAGCAATGACGGTCATACTGGAGGATACCATCATCATTGTGACATGAGCGAATCTGTTTTTGTTATTTTGTGTCATTCAAAAATATTTAAAAACTTCAGACCTAGTGCGGACCCATCTTTGTGATCGGGTTTGGGTCCGGGGCAAAACCGTAGCCATTCCGTACTGTCCGTAGCCATTCCGTACTGTCCATATAGGTGGTTGCGCCCCTGCCTATGATATCTGGGAGTTTCTGGAGCGAAGTCCTAAAACTGGAAAATCTGACATTTGATGACCTCTGGTGACCTCAATATTGACTTGATGGGAAAATAGCCGAGTACCTTCGAATGTGCTTGTCGAGAGCTTTCGAACTCCTTTTCCGCGTCTTTCTATCCCTTTTAGTTTTCGAGTCAGATGGGGGTCTACCCCCCTCCCCCGACACGGCGACCTGCACCTCATGGGTGCAGGGTGACCTTAGGGGGTGGCGACGGTGGCGTCCCCAAATCACGTGCGGCAGGCACGTGCAACTTTTTTTAGCGGCGTCCTCAATTCGGTCGGCCATTACTCGTGAGTTATGAGAGCTAGCCGCAACACATTTGGTGTGTGTGGTAACGCGTGGTCAGCGCTATCTGTTTCTATGCTTTATTTGGCGCTGAGGTCCCGGGTTCGAATCCCATCGTCGGCATTCGCTTTTTCTCTATTTTTCTTTTCCAAATATGTTTGTCGGCGCTCCTCGTGAAATGTATGGCTACGGTTTTGTCCCGGACCCAAACCCGATCACAAAGATGGGTCCGCACTAGGTCTGATGGTTTTTAAATATTTGTGAATGACACAAAATAACAAAAACAGATTCGCTCATGTCACAATGATGATGGTATCCTCCAGTATGACCGTCACTGCTGAATGTATAGACATGGAATGCATAATACAAAGTAACCATATGTGAAAATATACGACATTCAAGATTTAGGGACTATTACATGCCTCGTGAAATGTATGGCTACGGTTTTGCCCCGGACCCAAACCCGATCACAAAGATGAGTCCGCACTAGGTCTGATAGGCTACTGATGACAGTGATGTCGAAAGCTTGTCTATTTTAATTATTCATTTGACCTCTAAAATACATATTTGGCATGTTATTGATAATTTTAACACAACTATATATCTTTGTTTGTTTTTAACCCGCGCCGTGCCAGTGCTCGACGCCACCTTCGCCGTGTCGGGGGGGGGGGGGGTAGACCCCCATCTGACTCGAAAACTAAAAGGGATAGAAAGACGCAGAAAAGGGAGTTCGAAAGCTCTCGACAAGCACATTCGAAGGTACTCGGATATTTCCCCCTCAAGTCAATATTGAGGTCACCAGAGGTCATCAAATGTCAGATTTTCCAGTTTTAGGAGTTCGCTCCAGAAACTCCCAGATATCATAGGCAGGGGCGCAACCACCTATATGGACAGTACGGAATGTCCGTACGTACCGTTTTTGACGGGCGCCGAAGGCGCCTCCCCCAGACTTTTTTTCAATTAGCACCGCCAACGGGACAGGCACCAGTGGCGTACAGAGTATACGGTTATTCAGGGCATGACCTGGTCCGTTGGACCCGAGGTGTCCATGCAAAGCTGGCGCCCCTCTGATCAGTGACGGTGCTCCTCCGGCCCGTGACGGTGCCCCTCCGGCCCGTGACGGCGCCCCTCCGGCCCGTGACGGCGCCCCTCCGGTTAGTGACGGCGCTCCTCCGGCTAGTGACGGCGCTCCCCCGGCTAGTGACGGCGCCCCTCTGATCAGTGACGACGCCCCTCAGGTCAGTGACGGCGCCCCTCCGGCTAGTGACGGGAGGGGGGGGGGGGCGCTCCTTCAGCACGGTGCGGAAAGAGAGGCGCCCCCCCCCCCATTGCAAAATTGTCACCAATGTTGATGGCGCCCCTCAGGCCTCAAGGCAATGACCGGTCCTTTGTGAATTTCTGCGTACGCCACTGACAGACACTCCTGGGAATCGGACAATTTGCACTCATAGAAGTAAATGGCGACTTAGGAACAGCTTAGAACTAGAAGCAAATGCCGTCCCCATGGATCAGAACAGGCGCCCTACCGGACAATAAGCAAATGCCGCCCCACGGGGTAAACAGGCGCCTTCTAAATTGGACAAAAGCTCATTGTCCATAAGCAGATAATCCCGCCACCCATTGGGAACAACAGCCACCCGCGAAGTCGGACAATGGGCTTCCTTAGAAGCAAATGCCGCCCCCATGGAGGAGAAAAGGCGCCCCACCGGACAATAAGTAAATGCCGCCCCCATGGTCTCATACACTGGCGGATCCAGGGGGGTAAATGCCCCTCCCCTCCCACAGGAATCTGGGGGGGGAAGCATTCGATACAAGTATGCCCCCCCCCCCCCCCCCGCCCCACGCGTTCCCAATTTATCGTAAAATCGTAAAAAAATGTATTTGCAGCAGTCAAAATCCACAGTCAAAAATCGGAAAATTTTTCGCCGATTCGTGGCACGACACAAGTTTCGCAATTGCTTATATAAATTTGAAAAATGGGAAAATGAATTCCATAAGTGTCTGGAGAGGCTCTCTCTCCTCGGCGGTAATTGTTGGCTACAGGCCCCAATCCCTTCATAAAATATTAACTTTGAAGCGGGCTACATGTTTAGCTAGCTAGTCTGCCGAGTTCCGAAAAAGGCGATGCGAACGCTAAGGACGCGGGCATCGGCACCCGGAAGCTGCTCCAGCGGTGCCCAACTTGCTGGACCGAAGAGCTAATAGTGGGTGGGGACCAGTCCAGGACCATCTCTCCAAGCCAACTCCTACCAGGCTCCTCCAGATCCACAGGGACCATTTAAGCGCGGGAAAAGTTGTTCTGCCTCTTGCTGCTTTCAAACCATTTGCACTGTTACCAGTTGTTTGTTACAGTTCGGTACATATGTATACAGTTATTATTATCATATGTACTATTGAGCGCTGACTGCCACCGGTCATCGTGATTTACTCTCCGAGGCTAATGTAGGTATATGCAAAACTACATTCATTTCAATATTTGTCATCATACCGAGATGTGCAACCAGGAAAAAAGGGGTTACCTGAAGCTTGGCTCCAATCACGGTCTGGTTCCAATATGAAAATTTCATTTTCCACGACCTAAAATTAAAATGGTCACGCCGCTTCGCGGCATCACATCGGAGGCAATCGTCATAACGAAGCCATCGTCATCGTCTTCGGTTCGTCGTAACGCTGAATTTAATGAATAACATTTTTACCTTCTTATCCTCTACAAGGCCCACCGCCTATATTTCTGGGTTTTATCAGGCAAACCCGAAAAAAATCGCGCTGCTTGGCGGCGCTAAATAACAAGTACCTACTATAATATGAAAATCTGCAATAAAAATGCAGCAAATGCTTAAATACACGCAGACAAAAGTGGGGGGTTATTTTTCCCATTTCAGCCGTCCGCCACTAAACAAATTGTCGGCGACGCCCCTGCGAGTTGGTATGAGATAAACGTTATTATTACTTATATGTGTATATGCTACGCAATATCGCGTTTTTGTTCTTTTCCTTCGAAAAAGGTGAATTTCTTAAGCTCGAATACTAAAATAAGGCGACCGGCCTGAATCCGTGGAGGGGAAAACATGGGGTACTTTTTGCCACAAAAAGATGCCCCTCCCCCCACGGAGAGAGGCTGGATCCGCCAGTGGTCTCATATTGATTATGGGGATGGAGGCATTATTTTTGCAGTACTACAGTAGATTACAGGTAGATACATACATACACTACATCTAAAAAAATGACACATTTGTGATATTGCGAGTTTTTTGTTGGCGATGGCGCCCCCCCCCCCCCCCTTGAGCGATGGCGCCCCAACGCCAATTTGTCCGTCCCACTTTTTTGGACGTGGTTGCGCCCCTGATCACAGGAACTATGATAGCTAGGAAAAAACGGGAAAAAGCAATGGAAAGCTCAAAAAAGCAATCGTTAAAGTGTCCTTAGATTTTAGCTCAGGTCAATAGTTTAGGCTTCAGAGCTCATCAAATGTCAAAAGGCTATTTTTTTTACAAAACAGTTTATCACGAATAGTTTTTAACCTAATAAAACAAGGCAATAATTTTGACGCCATCGTGTTTGTCTCGTCAAGGCGCGTCGACCCATATTAGTGTTGACCAGGTTAGGTCAACTTAAAAATGTGACCTCAGGTCAAGGTCAAGTGGTAACACAAGTAGGTCATGTTGCATATGGGAAGGCGTGCACGAAGGCATGTGCCGTGACGAAAGAAACACATTGGTTTCGGTTTCACTTCTCTATCGTCATTATGTCTAGAGTTATTGCCATAAAACTGTTGGTGACCTCGGATGACCTCGGCTGACCCTATAGGGGTCACTGAACAAAAATGGCACCTAGGTCATCAAGAATGGCCTATAATAACATGATCCAGAAGGAATTATACTGCTATCTTGCGTATCCTTGGAATAGGAAGCATTTGAATATTTCCCCATTGACTTATAATGGGGAGGTCACGAAATTAATCCGACCTTAGGTCGCTGATATACAAAATCCAAGACGAACGAATTGTAGATGTATATGACCTTATGAAATCCTGTAAGTGTAAAACCGATCATCCACAAACTGTGACTGTGGTACAAAAGTTATTTTGGAGGTGGGGTCACGACCTGGTCTGGTGACCTGATCTGAGATGACCCGAGGTATTTTGTTTACATAATGTGGACAATTGATGCGCAAACAGCTGTGCCAAAACCGGCGGCGCTGCGCGCCGCCGTTTTCCCGCTATCTGCGAAAAACCTGAGGGAGGTGTCTAAACACGCACCCCCGGCACGGCGCGGGTTAAGATATAGGGATGATGTGAGCGTGCAGCCAGGTGTTAAGGTATTCATGTGAAGTAAAAAAAATTACCCCAGCTGAGCTGGGGTCATTTTTGTATGTGCAACTTTTAGTCGAGGCCACTCAAAGCACTTTAACATCCCCTGCCCACCATTTGAATAGGAAACTCCACCCATGCACGCAGACGAAGTAACCGATACATACTACGGTGAAGGCTGCATTTCTCATATTACTGCCATACAGTCTATGACAGAAACCTGCGGCAGCCAGCCAGGCAGCGGCAGCCTGAAATAATCTAGCTGGCGACTCCCCGATCGCGCAAAGAAGTCATTATAGATAGACGGATAGACGGATGACATTATAATGTCATCCGTATAGGTCATCCGTATAGGTCATCCGTATAGGTCAGACCTATAGGTCATCCGTATAGGTCAGACCTATAGGTCATCCGTATAGGTCAGACCTATAGGTCATCCGTATCCATCCGTATAGGTCAGACCTATAGGTCATCCGTATAGGTCAGACCTATAGGTCATCCGTATAGGTCAGACATATAGGTCATCCGTATAGGTCAGACCTATAGGTCATCCGTATCCATCCGTATAGGTCAGACCTATAGGTCATCCGTATAGGTTAGACCTATAGGTCATCCGTATAGGTCAGACCTATAGGTCATCCGTATAGGTCAGACCTATAGGTCATCCGTATCCATCCGTATAGGTCAGACCTATAGGTCATCCGTATAGGTCAGACCTATAGGTCATCCGTATAGGTCAGACCTATAGGTCATCCGTATAGGTCAGACCTATAGGTCTCACCATCCGTATAGGTCAGACCTATAGGTCTCGCCATCCGTATAGGTCAGACCTATAGGTCTCGCCATCCGTATAGGTCAGACCTATAGGTCTCGCCATCCGTATAGGTCAGACCTATAGGTCTCGCCATCCGTATAGGTCAGACCTATAGGTCTCGCCGTGGGCCTCGCACATGATCTATGATCAGCGCCTCCGTCATCCGGAGCTCGGTCATTGTCGCTCGGAGAGAGGATAGTCTTCTCCACCTTACTGAACACCCTCTCCGCCTCCGCCGTTGTACCCGGAAAGACGGGAAAGATCTACAGGGAAAAATATGGATTTGGACCGATTTTTCTATTGTAGACTTGCTTGATCGAAATGGTGCTGGATACAAATAATGAAATAAGGACACCTGTAAACGTGATAATTGTTAAACGTATAAATCACCCCTCGCCCTAGTGGAGGTTATTTGTCATTTTGCCAGCCCCCTGGCCCTAATGTTTTTTTTAAATAGAATAGCGGAAAAACAGCAGCGCGTAGCACCGCCTAATTTGGCAAAACAAAATCACAAATTTGGTCAAATTTGCCCAGAAGTTATAAAAAATATAGATGTATTAGACTTCACGTCTTGGAGGGGGGGGGGCATAGTTTGCCCCCCCCCCCCTTGAACGGTCTTGTGGGGGGGGGGGGGGCATTACCGCTGCCCCCCCTGGATCCGCCTCTGCGGCGCATATAGACGTGGAGTGAAAAATATATTTGATCAATTAGCTTCAGCTGTAAAGATTGAATCATATTTCTGACACTGTTCCATCATATAATAATTTTATAACATGCTATATTACTATATACTATATTACTAATATTGTTTAAGCTTGCGTTGCGTCACTTTTGCCTCAAGGTATATATTTTATTTTTTAGGAGTATATTTTATTTTTTAACTTTTGCAATGCCCATCATTTTTACCAGATATGGTAAATGATATGTAATTTTCGACTACGGAAGATGGGGGGGGGCAAAAAGATAGTTTTGCCCCCGCTTGATTTTGCCAGTGGGGGCGGCTGCCCCCCGCTACCCCCTGAACCCGCCCCTGAGCCGCCCCTGTTCATAAGTAAAGGAAAATCTAAGCAACAACAACGAAGGAAAGGTTCTCATAAATCATTTCTCAATGCACTATGAAATGAAACGCTGTGCTTTTTAAATTCTACCTAACTTTTTCCTGCTATAGATTTCGTCTCCACAAAAATTGGCGTTTCGGATCCGCCACTGAACGCGACGCTGGAGCCGTCCGCTCGAGCCACAAATGCCACTGAAACAGTGAGTCGCGCCGCGAATGAAGCAGCGCGGCTGCCCGGAGGACCGCCGGAGGGTCTTCTGTCATCTCGCATCACTGCAGCTGTGACAGCAAGACACGAGTCGGCGACCCACTCCACTTACCAAATCCGTATGAAACACGTCAGACGACCCGTGCTTCGCTTCTGAACTGGGGCGACGCCGACCGCCCCCGGGGACGCACAAGCGGCTCGTCGTCATGACAACCAGTGGCGAGGTCCGGCGGCGGGCTGCGACCGATGTGCCTGGCAGTGGCGGATCCGGAATTTTCTATGGCAGGGGGCTTCAGGCCCGAGGGCGGCATATTTCCTCGGTGACAGGGGCGGCATGGTCCAGGGGGCCGCCAATCCAATATGTTAATTAAACGGGTCAAATATGTATCTTCCTTAACCCCCCTCCCGGGGGGGGGGGGGGGGCAGTTTCTCAATATTTTGAAAACTATGATCAGGGGTGGTAAAGTGTTCTGTCCTTATGGGTAAGGTCGGGGACAAAATTATCCTTCCCATGAAGTACTCGGGGGTCAAAATGCCAGTAAAAATAATGACCTATGGCTATGTCATTCCTGGGAAAATTTACTACGCGATCATGTCCTTAGAAATATTGATCGTCAAAACCACTTGAGATGTAATATTCATTTAATCATCATATTCATCAAGTCAGCATGTAAGTACATTTACATGTGTTTCTCTCTCTCTCTCTCTCGCTCTCGCTCTCGCTCTCGCTCTCGCTCTCGCTCTCGCTCTCGCTCTCGCTCTCGAGCGGGAGAGCGGGAGAGCGGGA